>CM021246.1:13141321-13251606 GCA_010577795.1 Isatis tinctoria | reverse complement strand
GTCGATTTCACGGACCTAAATAAAACGTGTCCAAAAGACAGCTTCCCTCTTCCGCACATCTATCGATTAGTCGAAGCAACGGCAGGGAACAAGCTGCTATCGTTCATGGATGCTTTCTCCGGATATAATCAGATCATGATGAACCCCGACGATCGAGACAAGACTGCGTTCATCACGGATCGCGGAACATATTGCTATAAAGTAATGCAGTTCGGATTAAAGAATGCGGGCGCAACATACCAAAGGCTTGTCAACAAAATGTTCGCCGAACAACTCGGAATAACGATGGAAGTCTACATCGACGATATGTTGGTCAAGTCATTGGAGGAGAAAGACCACGTGAAACACTTGCGGGAATGCTTTGAACAACTCAACCGGCACAACATGAAGTTAAACCCGGCAAAGTGTAGATTCGGAGTAGCATCCGGCGAATTCCTCGGGTATCTGGTAACTCATCGAGGGATAGATGCAAACCCAAAGCAAATTAACGCCCTGATAGAGATGGCCTCACCGAAAACTAAGAGAGAAATCCAAAGATTAACCGGACGGGTTGCGGCGCTAAACCGGTTCATCTCGAGGTCGACGGACAAATGTTTGCCTTTCTACGACACACTCAGAGGAAACAAAAAGTTTGAGTGGACAGAGAAATGCGAACAGGCGTTCCAAGAACTAAAGAAATACCTCGCAAGCCCGCCCGTACTTTCAAAGCCGGTCGAAGGAGAGCCCCTTTTACTGTATACGGCGGTATCATCAACGGCGGTAAGCGGAGTGCTGATAAGAGAAGATCGCAATGAACAAAAGCCGGTCTTCTACGTGAGTCGGACCTTGACGGACGCGGAAACTCGATACCCGCTAATGGAGAAAGCGGCCTTGGCAGTGGTGATGTGCGCTCGGAAACTGAGGCCTTATTTCCAATCGCACACGATCATTTTACTCACGGTTTTTCCGCTCAGAATGATCCTGCATAGTCCGAGTCAATCGGGACGTCTGGCAAAATGGGCGGTAGAATTAAGCGAGTATGATATCGAGTATCGGAGCAGGACATGCGCGAAATCGCAAGTCCTTGCAGATTTTTTTGATCGAACTCCCGACCGCAGGCGTTAGTGAACCAACGTCAGATTCGACGTGGGTTCTCCACGCAGATGGGTCTTCATCGAAGCAAGGTTCGGGAGTCGGGGTGCGGTTAACGTCACCAACTGGGGAAATCCTAGAACAGTCGTTCAGGTTGCTCTTCAACGCTTCCAACAATGAAGCGGAGTATGAAGCCTTGATCGCTGGACTAAAACTTGCCCTCGGACTCAAGATCCAAAATCTGCAAGCATTTTGCGATTCCCAGCTGGTGGCAAACCAATTCAGCGGGGACTATGAAGCAAAAGACGACCGGATGGAAGCATATCTCAGAATTTTCCGGGAGCTTACAAAGCGATTCGAAAAATTCGAACTCACAAGGATCCCACGGGGAGAAAACGCTTCGGCCGATGCATTGGCGGCCTTGGCGTCAACGTCTGCCCTGGGAGAAAGGCGAATCATTCCCGTCGAGTTCATAGAGCAACCGAGCATCGATCCACCACAAGTCATCAATCTTATACAACTGCCAGAAGGTGAAGACGAAGAAGAATCTCCGGAAGAAGAGTTAGCAACTGGCTCGATGATATTATGTGTTTTTAACGTATTTTGATTCGTTTTTAGTATTCGGTTTGAGTTTTTATTTGCATCTTTCGTTAGCTTTTCGAGTCTTTTTCTTTTTTTTGAGTCTTTTTACAGATTTTATGGAGTTCCGATAGAGTTTGGCGTTTACGGACATGTTCGAGTCGAGTTAATGTGGAAAACACGAGAAAAGGACCAACACAAGAGAACGACCGTTCTAAGGAAGAACGATCGTTTGGGCGAAGCAAAGGAACGACCGTTCTTCGGCTAGAACGACCATGCAGAACGATCGTTCCACCTACGGAACGATCGTTCCCCTCCTCACCTACCTTGCTGACAAAAACGAAGATCGATCGTTCCATCCCATGCAGCCCGTTCCACACTTCACCAACCCTGCCGACAAAAGCACTACGGAACGATCGTTCTACCCTCAGAACGATCGTTCCCCGACTCCCCATCTCACCTACTACAGATCGACCATTGGGAACGATCGTTCTCTACCTAGAACGACCGTTCCCCGTCTTACCTACTCCCCTACACCTTGGCCTATATATAGAACTCACTCTTGATGTTTCAAAACACACCATCTTCTTCCTTCTCTCTTCTCTAGCTTCAAAGCATTGCTCCTTCTTCAGTTTTTAGCTTTTTAGTTTATGCTTTTATTAAGTTTTTTAGTTTCTTTTAAGCTTTATACATTTATGCTTATGCTTTAAGTTTTACTTTCAGTTCTTATATTTATGCTTATGCTTTAAGTTTTACTTTCAGTTCTTATATTTATGCTTTAATTAAGTTCTTATAAGTTTATATCCAGCTTTTGTTATCTATTCAAGTTTTTATGATGAACTTTATAATCTCGTTGTTATCTTCTTCTTTAATTATGTCTGAGTAGATCTGTTAGTTAGGTTGAGGTTTGTCAAAGGAATTCATGAGCTTTAGGGTTAAACACAAATAGGCTATTCAAGTCAATGTCTTCACCTTTGTTGTTCTTAATGCTTAGATCGAATTGATCACTTGATTTTATGATATTGGGTTTAACTTAGACAGCGAGAGTTGCTAGGTTGCTAGAAAGAACATTGGTGAGCAATTTATTCATTACCTGCGAGAGTAGATGTATTGGAGAATTGTGAACATATTAAACCTGTCCTTAATGCTTGTCTACGATTTCTAGTACCAACGACAGTTAGGATTTCTAGGTCGCTAGACAAAGTTATTGATACCACGACAGTGGATTGATATTATCTTTATGTTTGAGTTCTAGACTTTTTCTTAAACACTGCCTGAATAGTTGTTTGACCCTCTGCTCTGAATCTCCTGCGATATTCCTTGACCTAACGCTTGTTTAATATATTTTACAACCGATTTCGCTTTTATTATTGCTATCTACAAAAACCAAAAACATATTTGAATTGTCTTAGCTCTTAATTTTGCTCATTAAGTCAAAGTGTGAAAACTGGTCTTCGTGGGATCGACCCCTAAATACTACTTCGTATGCTGTACACTTGCAGTAGGAAATAAGGGTTTAAAACTCGTGTATCAAGTTTTTGGCGCCGTTGCCGGGGACCAAATATTCACCTTTGGTTTACGGCTGAATTATTAGACTAAGAACTTTACTAAACCTGTTTTCTTTTCTTCTTTTGTTTTTGTGTTTCAGGTGCATGTCCACAAGGAGCACGAGGAGCAAAAACAAGGACCTTCTTAGCTTGACAAACGATGAGCTAGCAAGGATAGAATGAGGAAACAGAAGACGCAGCACACCCGTTAAAGAAGCAGAAACGTCTGACACCGCCAACTCAGAGATGGGCGGACAAATAGACATCGCAGCTCAGCTGCAACAACTTCAAGCAGCCATGGAGCAGCTTCGTTTGCAACAGGAGAGGCAACTCGTTGCACAACCTGCTTTCGGGGACAAAGATGCGGCTCACGCATACTACCAAGATTGATCTGCGATCGTTACCCCGACTACCAGAGGCAAGATTACGAGATCAAGTCTCAAATGATCGCCCTCGTGAAGCAACACCTGTTCCACGGTCTGCCTGCTGAGATTCTGATGGATCACATCGAGAACTTTGAAGAGATCTGTAGCACAACCAGCTCCAATGGTGTGCCCCCAGATTTTTTGAAGTGCAAGCTTTTCCCTTTCTCTCTTGCGGGAAACGCATCACAGTGGTTAAAATCTTTACCACCACGCTCTCTACCGACTTGGGCTGATGCAAGATCAGCCTTCTTGGATAAGTTCTACACGAAATCCAAGACCGCAGCCTTGAGGAACAAGATCTCCTCATTCGAACAACAGTCCGGCGAATCCTTCAATGAAGCATGGGAGCGGTTTAAGGAGTTCAAGCGCGAGTGCCCTCACCATGGGTTTAGTGATGAGCAGCTGCTCAGCACCTTCTATGACGGAGTAGACTGGGACTACAGAAATGCCCTGAATGCAGCTAGTAACGGTGACTTCTACACTAAGTCAAAGGAAGGAGCTCTGGAGCTGATTGAGAACTTAACCGCAAGTTCCAGCAACAAAAACCCGGAGTACGACAGAAAGAAGGTCAACAGTGTGGGGTCCAAGCAGAATGCGGAGCTCACGGCCAAGGTTAACCTTCTCCTTAAGGGGAACCAAAAGTCTGTCCTCGCTCAAGTCCATGAGGAAGAAACCGGTGATGATCGGAGGGAGGTCAATTATGTGAACGGGCAAGGATTCGGACAGAACCGCGGTTTCAACAACCAAGGTTTCAATACCCATCCGAATTTGTCCTATAGGAGCACCAATGTGGAGAATCCTCAAGACCAGGTTTACCCTAAGAAAGGAGAACAGAATCAGATGGGCTTACAGGAAGGCTACTCCAACAACTACCAGGGTAGGCAATTCGTCCCAAATCAGAACCGATTCCAAGGAGGAAATCAACAAAGGCAGCCCTTCATGAGCTTGCAGCCCCAAACTTTCACAAATCCGCAGCCTTCATCTTCAGCAACCAGCTCCCAAGACGAGCTGAAGAACATGATGCAACAACTACTGGCGGGACAGCAAAAAGCCGCGGCTGAGATCAATACAAAAGTTGACACCATGTATGTGGACCTTAATGGGAAGTACGAAGCAGTACGGACTCACATGAAGCAGCTTGACACTCAGATTGCACAAACCGCTGAATCAGTTAAGAGGACATCAGGGACTCACGCAGAGGTGAACTACGTGAATGGAGGCTATGTGGAGAATCAGAGCTTGCAAGCTTCGGCGTCTAACTCTCAAGACGAGCTGAAGTCTCTTATGCACTTGGTTATACTCAACCAACAAAAATCTGCTGATGAGGTCAATATCAAGGTGGACAGCATGTACAATGATCTCAACAATAAGTTTGAAGCTGTTTGCACTCGCATGAAGAAGCTTGAGATTCAGATTGGTCAAACTGCTGAGGCATCATAAAATCTTCCAGAAAGGGTATACATTCCTAAAGTGCCTTATCCAGCTTTAGCTAGAGATCAGAGGGAGCCCATCAGTGTAGAGAAACCAACTGATTTTAAGAAGATAACTCAAGAAGAGATTAAGGCAGTCTTTGTAGAAGCAAGGAGTACACCACCAGCATTGAGGGTATTGCCTAAGGTTGAAGATCCCGGAAAATTCTTAGTCCCATGCTCTGTTACTGGAGTTGAATTCAAGGACGCTCTTTGTGATTCCGGGTCTACTGTGAATCTCATGTCAATGGCAATTGCAGAGAAGTTGAAAATTTCTAAGGTAAAGCCTAGTCATATGACTCTTCGATTTGCAAACACCTCCTCAACAACATCGTCTGGCAGCATTCACGATCTACCTGTCCGAATAGGGGATTGCCTAGTTCCAACCGATTTTCAGGTTGTGGAGATGAGAGAAGGTTATGGCATGCCCTTACTTCTTGGAAGACCGTTCATGGCTACTGTGGGTGCAATCATCGATATGCCAAATAGGCAAGTCTGCTTTTCCAAGATTGACAAGAATCTCTTCTACAAAGCCGTTCCCATAGGAACAACCACACGCGCCTCTTGCATCTCAGCAGTGGATAGAGAGGAAGCACGTACTCCGATTCCGCAAGCACCTGCTCCACCACCCGGGAAATTTAGGGAGAAGACAAAGACGCAGGGAAACATGCAGTGCAAAAAGATGACGGGAGGTTCTCAAATGACTTTGATCCCTCAAGGATATGATGGAAACTCGGTTGACTACAAGGTGAAGTGCAAAGGTCGTCCTAAACCTTTCTCTAGAGTTAGAGCTATTCTTCCATCAGAATTGAAAGAGAAGGGTATTTGTGTTGTGAATGGAATGCTGAGTACGGTTCCGAACATGAGGATGCTTGATTATGGAGCTTATTTTGGAGCAAGCTCTCAAACCCAGCCTAACTGACACATGGCACCAACGTCAAGCTTAGCGACGTAAAACAAGCGCTTTCGTGGGAGGCAACCCACCAGGTAACATGTAAATATCGTGAAATTTTTCGTTCTTGTTTTATTTACGTTTCTTGTTTTGTTTGAGATATTTTTCAGGCTTTTTTGTGTTCGAGAAACCACTCTGCTGGGAGTGAAGAGATCGATCGTTCCTACCAAGAACGCTCGTTCTACACGGAAGAAGGATAGAGAGCAGCACCGATGGCTCCAACAGCGACCACTGAGCTTGTGGTTATTTCTATCACCCTTGTTATATCCATTTTTATTTTATGACACTTTTATTTTATTTTACGGGTTTCTCTTTCAGTTTTGTTTTAACCGGGACAGTTAAAAACAAGTCTGGGGGAGGGATTCATTTGTGTACTAACGGTGTGTTTTGTGAATGTTTATTTCTTATGTTTTATTTTGGTGTGTTTATTTTCAAATAAAAAAAAAAATATTTTCGAGTCAAAACAGTGTGTGATTTTATTAAACTTTTTAGAATTGCAACATGTTCGATGTCATTGCCTTAGGACTGCTTAGAATTGTTTGAGGATAGTTTGGAAACGCAGAGAAATCCATAACTTGATCATTTAGTGAATTTCTCAAATCATCTGAACTTAATCGAATTATCAGAATTTAATATGGACTTAATTTATCTCACTTAGGGGGTTGATAATCATGTATTGGATTTTACATTTGGAGTTTTCTTTGCATCATTTTTACCAATCTTTGCTAACTCCAAATAGCTAGACTTATCCTTAGTCTAGTACCACACCCTTACCATTTCCATGATGAAACCCACTTATTTTCGTTTACTGTCATTTGCATTCATGTGCAAAAACTATGGAGTATACGGACCGACACAACTTTTCTTTAGGACTGTGTCTAGATAGGTGGTCTCTTTCTGATTAAACTCATGGGATGTGTCTAGAAAAGTGATCTCTTTTTGAATATATTCATCGAAAATTTTCGAAGCAAAAGAGAATGAACTTTTAATGGGTAGAAGATTTTATTCACATTCAAGAAATAAGCTTACATTGTTGAAATTCTTTTGATGCAGATCTTAGAGACTAGCCGGTTCCATTCTCCGATATGTAAAAAAAAAAAAAAAAAAAAAAAAAGAAAGAAAAAGAAAAAGAAAAAAAAAAACAGAAGGAACCGGGACAGTCGTCAAGGTAATATCTTTAAATTTCATGAAACGTTAAAAGAAATCATGTTCTTGTTTGTGACTTGTTAAATAAGGGTTGAAGGATTAGAGTTAAGGAGAGTTGTGTACCTCCTAATTGGTCTGTGTCTCACGGTGATTTTGCATAGTGATTTGCATCCCTTTTTACTACTAAAAGAAACCGAAACACTTGAGCCACCAAATACCAACCTTGATACCTAGACCATAACGTGTTAGATATTCCCTTTGTGAGAGTACACGCATTTGATAATGAATGTTAAATATTGAGTTCTGCTTGATCATGAGATTTCACTTATTTACTACGGTTATGGAGAAGTACAATGAAGTACGGGTTGATCTGAACCTTGCGAATGCGGTTTACGGGCAATTGATTTAGAGTATGGTCCTATAAGTTTTACAAGTCTCACACGTTTTTCTAACCTCTCCTCTTTATAAGATCTCTCGTTTTGCTTGGGGACAAGCAAAGGAGTTGATATTATGTGTTTTTAACGTATTTTGATTCGTTTTTAGTATTCGGTTTGAGTTTTTATTTGCATCTTTCGTTAGCTTTTCGATTCTTTTCTTTTGTTTTGAGTCTTTTTACAGATTTTATGGAGTTCCGATGGAGTTTGGCGTTTACGGACATGTTCGAGTCGAGTTAATGTGGAAAACACGAGAAAAGGACCAACACAAGAGAACGACCGTTCTAAGGAAGAACGATCGTTCGGGGGAAGCAAAGGAACGACCGTTCTTCGGCTAGAACGACCATGCAGAAGATCGTTCCACCTACGGAACGATCGTTCCCCTCCTCACCTACCTTGCCGACAAAAACCGAAGATCGATCGTTCCATCCCATGCAGCCCGTTCCACACTTCACCAACCCTGCCGACAAAAGCACTACGGAACGAGCGTTCTACCCTCAGAACGATCGTTCCCCGACTCCCCATCTCACCTACTACGGATCAACCATTGGGAACGATCGTTCTCTACCTAGAACGACCGTTCCCCGTCTTACCTACTCCCCTACACCTTGGCCTATATATAGTACTCATTCTTGATGTTTCAAAACACACCATCTTCTTCCTTCTCTCTTCTCTAGCTTCAAAGCATTGCTCCTTCTTCAGTTTTTAGCTTTTATGTTTATGCTTTTATTAAGTTTTATTTAGTTTCTTTTAAGCTTTATGCATTTATGCTTATGCTTTAAGTTTTACTTTCAGTTCTTATATTTATGCTTATGCTTTAAGTTTTACTTTCAGTTCTTATATTTATGCTTTAATTAAGTTCTTATAAGTTTATATCCAGCTTTTGTTATCTATTCAAGTTTTTATGATGAACTTTATAATCTCGTTGTTAATCTTCTTCTTTAATTATTTCTGAGTAGATCTCTTAGTTAGGTTGAGGTTTGTCAAAGGAATTCATGAGCTTTAGGGTTAAACACAAATAGGCTATTCAAATCAATGTCTTCATCTTTGTTGTTCTTAATGCTTAGATCGAATTGATCACTTGATTTTATGATATTGGGTTTAACTTAGACAGCGAGAGTTGCTAGGTTGCGAGAAAGAACATTGGTGAGCAATTTATTCATTACCTGCGAGAGTAGATGTATTGGAGAATTGTGAACATATTAAACCTGTCCTTAATGCTTGTCTATGATTTCTAGTACCAACGACAGTTAGGATTTCTAGGTCGCTAGACAAAGTTATTGATACCACGACAGTGGATTGATATTATCTTTATGTTTGAGTTCTAGACTTGTTCTTAAACACTGCCTGAATAGTTGTTTGACCCTCTGCTCTGAATCTCCTGCGATATTCCTTGACCTAACGCTTGTTTAATATAATCTTTACAACCGATTTCGCTTTTATTATTGCTATATATCTACAAAATCCAAAAACATATTTGAATTGTCTTAGCTCTTAATTTAGCTCATTAAGTCAAAGTGTGAAAACTGGTCTTCGTGGGATCGACCCCTAAATACTACTTTGTATGCTGTGCACTTGCAGTAGAAAATAAGGGTTTAAAACTCGTGTATTACCCGACGGAAGAGTATGCCTGCGATCGTGGATGGATGGCTCCGATAAGAACATACATCGTGGACGGGGAAGTCCCGGCAGACAAGTGGGCTGCACGAAAGCTTAAGGCCCAAGCGGCCCGCTTCGTTCTCCTCGACGGCAACCTCTACAAATGGAGGATCTCGGGACCATTAATGATCTGTGTGGAAAAAGAAGAGGCAAGACGAATTATGGAGGAAGTCCATAGCGGATCGTGCGGAAATCACTCCGGAGGAAGAGCCCTTGCAATCAAAATCAAGCGGCATGGACACTATTGGCCAACCATGATAAAAGATTGCGAGAAGTTCTCCCTCAAGTGCGAAAAATGCCAAAGGCACGCACCAGTGATCCATCAGCCCGCAGAACTACTCTCATCAAATTCCGCGCCATACCCATTCATGAGGTGGTCAATGGACATTGTGGGGCCAATGCATAACTCAAAGCAAAAAAGGTTCCTACTTGTCCTGATAAACTACTTCTCGAAGTGGGTCGAAGCGGATTCGTACGCTAGTATCAAGGACGTTCAAGTGGAGCATTTCGTCTGGAAAAACATCATATGCCGGCACGGAGTCCCTTACAAGATTGTCACGGACAACGGTTCTCAATTCATTTCCACCCGCTTCGAAGGATTTTGCGAAAAGTGGAAGATACGCTGAGCAAGTCAACGCCGCGTTATCCGCAGGGTAATGTCCAGGCTGAAGCAGCCAACAAGACTATCGTTGACGGACTCAAAAAGCATCTCGACGAGAAGAAAGGGCGATGGGCGGACGAACTCGAAGGAGTACTCTGGTCCCACCGGGCAACTCCAAGACGTGCAACCGGAGAAACGCCATTCGCACTGGTCTACGGTGCCGAATGCGTTATACCGTCGGAAGAAGACTTCCCCGGCGTCAGACGAAGGCTCTTGCCTGGACAGGAAGGCCTTAACCATCTGATGATGTTAGACGAACTGGACCTAATAAACGAAAGACGGGATCAAGCGCTCATCCGCATTCAAAACTATCAACAAGCAGCGGCCAAATACTACAACTCAAACGTGCGAAGCCGCAAATTCAAGGAAGGAGACCTCGTCCTCCGCAAAGTTTTTCAGAACACCGCGGAGCCGAATGCAGGGAAGCTAGGCCCAAAATGGGAAGGACCGTACAAAGTAGCAAAGGTGGTCCGCCCAGGAGCATACGAGCTGGAAAACAAAGAAGGAAAGCCAGTCCCAAGGACATGGAACGCGATGCACCTAAAGAAGTATTATCACTAGACGCTGTAAAATAGAACTACGAACCGGCTTGATCCCTACATTCAGGGTACGTAGGCAACTCGTCTTCCGACGAGTTCAGCTATTTTTACTTTATAATTTTCAAGGGGGGAATGGGTCCGTATATACATACTCCCAAATTTTCGGAAGCAAATCAAGAGGATGGACATTGGGACTTATCATCTCATAACACATCCATAGCTTGAAAGGTTTTCTGAACACCATTCCGACAAACATTGAGACTTAGCATCTCGAAACCTGACCCGGAAAGCTAATAGACTCAAAAAAAAAACCCGAGAAAACGAACATTGAAACTTGACGAGTCATAACGCATCTCTAACTTAAACGATATCACCCATCATTAGGGCACAACAAATGCCATCGCACCTTGGCGCACATAAAAACACACGCCTTGGCAAGCATGCCACCGTCTGTTGCTGATCACAACGGGACGATCCTTTAAACCATGGTTCTTTATACATCCCAAAGCGGATAAACGTAGCGCGCTATACAAATTTCTGGACTAACATCCGAAAGGCGTAACCTGACATTCCGCGATCCTGGCAGGAAACGTTTGAGACGATGTTCTATTTAGTTCATTTCCACTAAACGCCCCGCATAGGTAGAAAATGCGAAGCGTGAATCACGAAACGAACTCCGTAAACCCAGTAAACGCCAACATGGAACGCTTGTCTTAGACATCTCACCACGAAGTACCAAACCGGCCCTGGTATGAGATCATAAACTCGCCCGGAAACTAGCAACTAAACGAAACTCCAAACCCAGCGGCTAACTCCGCTGGTCGAATAACACAAGGGGAACTCTTCCCGAACAATCAGGTCTGAGCGCCCGGAACAGCGCCCCGATCAACCCGACTGAACTAAGCAAGCAAAACCGAATCAATATGAAGAAGGTCAGCCGCCCAATCCAGTCAGATAAACGGGCCGCCCGACCACTTCAGATAGATGGGCCACCCGATCTCTTCAGATAAACGGACCGCCCGATCTCTTAAAAAGAAAAAATGGACTGCTTGGCCTCTTTAAAGAAATCGGCCAGCTGCCCAGTCTCACTAGACAAACGGGCCAATCGTACAAACGGCCAGCAGCCCGCTTCGAAAGACACGACCCGGCGGCTAGGACATCGCAAGCCGCCCGAGATCAATCCAACATGATCCGGCGGCTGGGACATCGCCAGCCGCCCGAGATCGATCTAGCACGATCCGGCGGCTGGGACATTGCCAGCTGCCCAAGATCAATCTAGCATGATCCGACGGCTGGGACATTGCCGGCCGCCCGAGATTAATCCACCACACGACCCGACGGCTGGGACATTACCGGCCGCCCGAGATTAATCCACCACACGACCCAACGGCTGAGACATTACCGGCCGCCCGAGATCAACCTAGCATGATCCGGCGGCTGGGACATTGCCAGCCGCCCAAGATCAATCCAGCATCCTCTCCATATCAATACACGGCGGCCGAGATTGTCTCGGACTAAACCCAGCCGCCCACGATCACCCGACCTGGACCTTTGCACAAAAGAAAAGTATACGGCAAAACTTGAATTTCGGAAGCTTATCTTATTGAAATCTCAAAATAAGGAAAAAACCAGTCCAGACCAGAAATCAGGCCATACATAACATAAATCTTATAAACAAAATCCAAGAACTACCAAAAACTCGAAAATTACTAGAAAGAAAGATTGTCGCGGGGTCAAGAATCTGAGCCAAACGCTTTGGCAACGGCAATATCCGAGATTCCGGGAACAGACTCATTCGACCCCGACAGGTCAACCACCCCAAGAGAAGTAGCCTCTTCTTCGACAGATCTTTCCACGGGTATTGAAACATTGTCATCCCTATGAGCTGGGAGTCAATCTTCCTACGAACTCGGGCGATCACATCATCAAACCGAGCCGCAGACTTGTCAAACTCGTTCATCCATGTGGACAATTTCACCTCCTCCTCATCCAAGCTGGGAGGGTCAGTCCCCTGTAGCAACGCGACAAGTTCGATATTACTCTATATCTGAGCCAAATCCACTTCCTGGTTCCTGGCCTCAGACAAAGATCCAAGATCTTCCTTTAGCACATCCAAGAAGTCGCAGAATTTCGCGACGGAAGCCTTACGCCCATCCGCATAAGCCCGCTGCACCTTCGAGTTGCGCGCCGCCTTCACACTGGCCATCTGGTCTTTCAAAGTCTGTATCTCCTTAGCATGACGCGCATCTTTGGCCTCTTGACGGGTCTTGAACTGCAACGCCTCTGCTCTTTCCGCGCGCAACGAAGCAAGCTCCTTCTCGAGTGACTTGACATGATGCGAAGATGCCGCCTCGAGTTCGTTGAGTTTCCTCCTTACCATCCGAGCATCCTCCCGAGCATCCTCGGCACGCTTGCGGATTCCGCGGACAGAGGCATCATACGTGCTGATGCACTTGTTCACGGAAGACATAAACTAAAAAAAAAAGGAGAGTCAGCAAAAAAAAAAAAAAAAAAAAAAAAGAAGAAAAAGAGAGAATAATAGGTAAACCTTCATTCCGCTCAAGGCCATATCCTCATACTTCTCATGCTCGTCCAGACTGTCACAAGAAGGAAACTTGAAACTAGCATCTGTGATCACCGAAAAACTCCAAGCAGACTGACGACGATTTCTACAAACAGCTTCAGGAAAAGCAAGCCCTGGCGAAGGATCTATACGCCGAACCTCGGAAGAAGAATTTTTCGCTCCGAGGTCAGCAAGGCAATCCGCCTGCTTTTGGCGCAACAGGTCGTCTTCATCGCTCAGACCATAGGTAATCCTGCCAGCCGCCGCTTTAGCCTTGGGTAAACGTCTCGCGATACTTCGTTCAAGAATAGCCTCCTTCTTCAGAGGAGTGACCACAACGGTGGATACCGCCAGCTTATCCGCTGGCCACTCGGGTGGAGGGATGGCATGACTGCCGTCCGCCAATCCCGATCCCGAAGGGCCGGCCGCTGTCTTATCCTTGGGATCTTTTCCAAGCTTGTTTACCTCACCTTTCTTCTCCATCTGCCTCCTCTCGGGAAAAGATTGCCTAACCATTATATTAAATTCAAAGAGACGGAAGAGCACTCGACTAGAGAAAGAACTCGTCAGGAAAAAGAAGAAGGAAAGGTCCATATATATAGTCGGACGGTTCGAGTCATAGTAGGAATTGAGTCTTTCCAATTTCGAGCCAACCGCCCACAAGTCTTTCATGCGAAAAAGGAAATTTTATCTACAAAAAGAGGAAAGAAAAGAGAAAAGGAAATTTTCCCCTTCCGATCAATCCCAATAAAACCTCGACTTAAAGCTCATTGTCCTGGACTACGAAAACGAAGAGCTGGGGGGCTAACTGTTGGGGTCGAAATCCCCTCCTCGAAGATTGACGGAACGAGAAGTCAAGGTCGAGATCAAATCCCGAACGTGGAACGGATGAGCTAAGGAAAACTGCCCACGGAAATCACTTTGATGGATTTTTGGATTTGAACCGAGAAGGCTACTAGCACTTCCGGAACTGATGGAACGATGGGATCGTCGGGAGGTGCGGAAAGTCTCCTGATATACCCTTCCTAAGGCTGACCACCTTGAGGTTTGATGTATGGCTGACCACCAAACACACCCAATTGATGAAATGGCTAACCACCAAGTCAACAAGCCGGTTCAAATCCGATGAACTAGCGAAGAACTCTCTCTCAATCACTGAGACAAGAATAAACTCAAAAACTCTCTATATTTTATTAATCTGGATGTGGAGTCTTTTAAATAGATTTTACAAAGATAAGAAATTAAAGGAAATGTGTAAAACCTATGAAAATGCTAAAAATAATACATAGAAAATGATAAAGGAAGACTGGATTTAATTCTAGTCAAAATAACTCTTCATATGCTTTGAATGACTCTTAATCTCCAATTTTCGTCACTCCTTTTGGGCTGCAAGTAAAGTCATCATTTTGGGCTCTTCTTGGACTTGTAACATGATGAAAATGGTCTGGACTTGTTAGATATCATCATGGGTCAGATTTTGAATGCTCTCCTTGTCCAAAACTCAATAAACGGCCAAAATAGTCCATCATGAAGTTGTTGAAGAAACCATTTTGCTTTGGTTGTGAATGCATTCTCTTGTGCTCTTCATAGTCCTATCATTCCCTCCCTCTTCAAAAAGATTTGTCCACAAATCTGGAACATCAAAGGGAAATGGATTAAAAACACAAGAATTGAAATAAGAACATTTCTCACCTTGAGTTTGGTCCGGTTTTGGCAATGTATCCTTTTTCTCTCCATGACCAGCATGTTCATGCCTTTGTGTTACCCACGGTTTTGTGTGCTGATCTCTATTAGATTTTACCTGGGTTGACACAAAACTTCCAAGACCAAGATCATATGGGCCAATGTCACAACTACTCAAATCATCTGAAAATTCATTCTTTCTCAAACCTTTTTCAAAATCTTTTCCATGAGCATCAAAAGGTTTGTTCTGTTTCAGAAACTCATCAGGGTTGAAAACCAAATCAGAAATATTGTCCTTTTCTTTTTGAAAACGTTTTGGTTTAAAATTTTCAGAAGAAAGAATCAAGTTTTCGAAAACAGGATTTTGATCACAAAATTCTTTATCTTGTTCAAACAAAATTCGTTTTTCATCAATTGATTCCAAGACCCTCAAGTTAAGAAAAGGTTTGTTTCTAGAATCCTTACAGTGAGTGTTGCTGCTGCTTGGAATTTTTCTGGGTTCAGCTTCACCATTCACCAAAGTCACCACCTTTTGATTTTTGCATTTGTTAGCATAGTGACCAATCTTTTGACACTTGAAACACCTGGTTGAAAGAGCTTTGCTTGTGGGTTTCACAGCCTCAAAAGAAGAAGATTGGTTAGTCTTCAAATGGGAATTTGACTGAGGTGAAGAGTTACCTTTCTTTTTTAGTTGCTGGATAATAACAAGTGCCTTATGCAGCATTTTCTCCAAATTGGCATAAGTCTGAAACTCGTCACAGCTGCTCCTTCTGGCTTTGGTGAAGGCACGGTTATGTTTCTTGGTCTCCTCTCCATCACCTTCATCAGGCCGGATCTGTCTCTTCCTCCAGTTCATGCTTTGGTCAGCTCTGGACTTTTTCTCCACAGTAGAAAATTCATCAAAAATGTTCAACAAGTTTTTAGATGAATATTTAAGTTTGCCTTGTTGTGAAATTTGTTCCTTGCTGCTTTTCCTCAGAAATCCAAACATTATAAACCTGTAAAATGAGCAAACAAATTAGAGTAAACGGTCCTCCAAACGTTTCTCACTTGCTGATTTTCCTGAAAAGCACTAAACACACAAATTAGCCTACAAAAATCCTCACACTCTCCTCTCTTTTTTTTTTCGAATTTCCTCACCAACACAGTATTTACCCACGGTTTTAAGTGATCACTCAGAGTTCTTTTCACTGGTTCAAAGGATGATAGGCAGTCAAAACTCAGCAATCAAAACCCAAAACACCTTTAGGGTAAAAAGAAAGAGAAGAAAGAAATCTAGGATTGGAAATCCGCCTTAACTACTTCCAGGCTGGGTTTCTCTTCAGCCAGCAGGATTACTCTTCCACCACCCCACAAACTGGATTTCTCTTCAGTTTGTATCAAACTTTTCCTTCTTTTTTTTTTCAATAGTTTTTTTTTTGAATAACAAAAACACTAAGGGTAAGAAGTAGCCCGGATTCCAAAAGTAAAAAAAGAAGAAGAAGAAATTTTATGAAGAGATGAGAAGATGAACAAACAAGAACGAAAATTTACCACCAAAGTGGCTCTGATACCACTTGATAAAAATTGCTGCCCACGGAAATCACTTTGGTGGATTTTTGGATATGAACCGAGAAAGCTACTAGCACTTCCGGAACTGATGGAACGATGGAGACGATGTTCTGATTAGTTTACTTTCACTAGCACTTCGCATAGGTAAATAGAGCAAAGCACAAGGCACAAAGTAAACTCTTTAAACCCAGTAAAGCGCCTGACACGGAACACTGGTCAAAGACATCTCGAGAACACAGTATCAAACCGGCTCTGATGCGAGATCTTAAAAGCGTTCAGTCGCAAGAGGGATCTGAACAAGCTTGATCCCCTGCGACAACAAAAAACTGCATTAAACCCAGGAAATATTCGCAGAGATGACCTGGTCCAAAGTTCGAGTGTCCGGGATAACACTCCGACGCAACGCCAATCAATTCCAAAACGGGCCAGCCGCACGTCCTCCGTAGAGAGACGGACCAGCCGCCCTTCACTCTACAAAACGGGACAGCCGCACGTCCTCCGTAGAGAGACGGACCAGCCGCCCTTCACTCTACAAAACGGGACAGCCGCCCGTCCTCCGTAGAGAGACGGGCCAGCCACCCTTCATTCCGCAAAATGGGCCAGCCCCCCGGACAACAGGCCAGCCGCCCTTCACTCTACAAAATGGGCCAGCCGCCCGTCCTCTGTAGAGAGACGGGCCAGCCGCCCGTCCTCCGTAGAGAGACGGGCCAGCCGCCCTTCATTCCGCAAAATGGGCCAGCCGCCCGGACAACGGGCCAGCCGCCCTTCACTCTACAAAACGGGCCAGCCGCCCGTCCTCCGTAGAGAGACAGGCCAGCCGCCCTTCATTCCGCAAAATGGGCCTGCCGCCCGGACAACGGGCCAGCCGCCCTTCACTCTACAAAATGGGCCAGCCGCCCTCTCGGAAGAGAAACATACCGGCCGCCCACCTTCTCCTTTATCAAGACTATAAAAGCAAAGCAAGCAAGGAAGTCCATAACAACTGAAGGCAAAAGCAGATAGATAACAAATCTCCATGAAAGGAGATATAAGTGACCAAGTTCAATTAACAAAGCAAATACAATAAAAAGGGTCAAAAGACCCAAACACAACCAAAGCAGAAAATGCAAGATACAAAGGCCAAAGCCTAATCATACTCGACAAGAGGAGTGGGAGCAGCGTAATCCAAAGCCTCGGCCTCCGGAGACTGGCACGGAGAAACCGGAGAGCAAACCAAGTAGCTGTCAAGGACGGCAGCAGCTCGATCGTAGGAGCCAACCCAGCCTCCTCCTTCGAGCCGCTGCAACGAAGCCTCCAGCTTTCCTTCCTCCTCCTCGACCTTGGACTTCCCGGACTTAATGTCCCGGACTAGATCAAGCTGACCTCAGTCAAGGCAGTCTCGCCATACTTCGCCTGACGCATCGGTGCAAGGGCAGCTTTAGCACCCTCGATTCGGAGACGGTACTTCTCTACCAACTTCCAGCGGCTTTGCTTAAGCGCCAGATCCATCTTCCGCTCAGCCTCCGCAAGCGCCTTCTTGAGCTCTTTCTGAGATCTCCTCTTCACATTCCGAAGCTTGACTTCCAGGGCCTTGATCTTCTTGTCCTTCTTCCACGACTCTTTCTCTGAAGCTTCCAAGGCAACCTGGGTTGCATGAGCTCGGGTGGCGACCTGAATCAAAGAAAAACGAATATCGAGAAAGACCAAACTACGTCAAAACAAATCCAAAGGAAGAAAAAAATTACCATCATAAGGCCGGAGGACAGATCTCCGTAAGCCGCTGAACGATCAAACGGCACAGCCGAATCAGGAGCCAATGCTCCAAAGTAATCCACAACCTTCACGGACTCAGCTGGATCGCCTCCCGCCGCCTTGCGAGCATCGAAGAGAAGACCATGATCAGACGCCTCAGCCATCCGAGCCACTTAGCCCTTCCTCGGACGGTCCGGGCTGTTGGAAGCTCCCTTCCCTTTATCCACAACGACGGCGCAAGCCGAACCCTGAGGAGCAGCAATCTGTTCTTCGGGCACGCCATGAAAATCAGGCCCGGGCGGGAGAACAAACCCGGACGCCGGATCAAACTCAGTCGCCTCTCCGGACGGTCCAGCCTCGCCATACTTCTGCTGGCGGTACTTCCAAACACCCTCCATACCGGGGTACGTCGCCATCGGATCAATGAAGTCGGGGCCTTTCGGAGGAGCGCGCCCTTCTGAAATATCTTTCGCGTCCAGGAAGCGGCACCAGAGATCAGGACACTCCCAATCGATCTTCTTCTTGTTAACTTCTACAACGATATCCTCGAACTCAGAAACTCTAGGAGCAAAGGGATCTCGAACTAGAGAAAGAAGAAAAAGATGAAAAGTTGTGAGAAATGAAGTTATGAAGAATGAAGCAAAGGAGTAAGGAGTACTTATAAAAAAAAAAAAATCACAAAAAGACGAAACGCTTACGTGGCAGACTCCACTCGGTCCTAACCGAACCGCCGAAATCGGAACCAACCGTGAGCGGGCTGCGTTTCACGTAGAAAAACTCGTGCCGCGAAGCTTTGCAATGCTGTCGAAGCCCGGTGTAGAAACGCTTCACGTTCTTCCGAACATTGACCGAGCAGAAGAAATCCGACTTGGAAACCTTCCTCATAGAAAAGAAATTCCGTATAAGATCACCCTCCAACTTGATCCCGCATTCGGCGCAACGGACCACAAGTCCCATCAAAATCCTTATAGCGGATGGGGTAAGTTGAGAGATCGCAACCCCATAAAACATCGACTCGTACATGGCGAAATAGCCCTCCGGCGCCTTGTTCATCCTATCCCCATCTTTCGGGAGACAGAACTTAATCTTGTCCGAAATCTGGAAGTCGTATCTGAGCTCGGCTAGTGAATCCCGATCGCTCAAAGTAGGACCATGCTTGAATCCCTCGGATATCGATCTGTAACTCGTAGACGGTCCAGGCTTCTTAAACCGCCAAGCAAAAATATCCTCACCCCAATAGGCTTTAGCTTCTCCGGGAGAGCGACATTCGGACTTCACGTCCGGATGCACAAAGATGGGCACTTCCGGGTGATCCGACCTGACTTCTTCCCCGGATATGGCCGGACTATCACCCGTCTCTGGCCAAGTACGACAATATTCGGAGGGGACCAGAGCTCGGGACGGCCATGCACGCCATCCGCCGTTGTCCTCAACATGTTGAGGAGGAATCCAAACGCCACGTACTATACTCGTCCTCGGCGCAACGCCTTCCATTTATACTCGAGAGGAACCAGACGCCCTCTCTAAGACACCTCCAGAGCCGAGCGCCCATCTTGATACGGCTACTATGCCAGCCGCCCTCTTGGAAGCGTTCTTAGAGCCAGCCGCCCTCTTCGAACCAGACGCCATACACGTCGAACTCCTGGCCGCCGGCTCGGGTCTGGTCTCATTCCCAGCTGCCATCTCGGGAATGCTTTCATTCCCAGCCGCCGTCTCGGGCATGTCCTCATTCCCAGCCGCCGTTCCGGGCTCCCATCGAGGAACATTAGCAAAACCGAGCGTTCCTTGAGCATTGCTCGGACCAGCCGCCCACTGAGGAACACCTTCGGGACCGTACGCTGCTTGTGGAATGGCATTTTCCCCAGCCGCCAATAGATCTTCCACAAGTACCGCATCCTGCTCTGCGGACATAAAATCAAACTCAAATGGATCGTTCATGATTGCATCGAAGTTGAGTTCGAAAGGGGAACCTCCTTCACCAGCCATCGCTAAAGAAAAATTTTCAAAGGAGAAACTTGAAGAAGAAAGCTTGAAAAAAGAAGGGAGTGTGAACCCTTCTCGAAGATTGACGGAACCACGGAAGCAAAGAGCTGGGGGGCTAACTGTTGGGGTCGAAATCTCCTCCTCGAAGATTGACGGAACGAGAAGTCAAGGTCGAGATGAAATCTCGAACATGGAACGGACGAGCTAAGGCAAACTGCCCACGACCAGTCCAAGACACGAACCGGCGGCTGGGATGAGTGCCAGCCGCCGGGTCTTCTTTGTCCAAGGCCGGCGGTTGGGATGAGTGCCAGCCGCCGGGTCTTCATCATGCCACAGCCGGCGGCTGGGATAAGGCCAGCCGCCGGGTCGTCTTGGTCCATCAACCGGCGGCTAGGATATGGCCAGCCGCCGGGTCTTCATCATGCCGCAGCCGGCGGCTGGGATAAGGCCAGCCGCCGGGTCGTCTTGGTCCATCAACCGGCGGCTGGGATAAGGCCAGCCGCCGGGTCTTCACTCGTCCAAGGCCGGCGGCTGGGATGAATGCCAGCCGCCGGGTCTTCTTTGTCCAAGGCCGGCGGCTGGGATGAGTGCCAGCCGCCGGGTCTTCTTTGTCCAAGGCCGGCGGCTGGGACGAGTGCCAGCCGCAGGGTCTTCTTTGTCCAAGGCCGGCGGCTGGGATGAGTGCCAGCCGCCGGGTCTTCTTCGTCCAAGGCCGGCGGCTGGGATGAGTGCCAGCCGCCGGGTCTTCATGATACACCAACCGGCGGCTGGGATAAGTGCCAGCCGCCGGGTCTTCATCATATGCCCACGATCATTTCTCAAGTCAAGACTCATTATCCGAAGATCATCCATTTGAATGTTCTGACTCCAAAGACGTCCATAAACATTCCCCGTAAGACCGTGACGAACGTCCAGCCGTCCATGGACCAGTCGTCGAAGCACATAAGCCAAAGGAACCGGCGGCTGGCCATCAATACCGAAACCGGCGGCTGGAAGTTCAAACAAAAAACGGGCGGTTCAAATCTCAGAAGTCGTAAAACGCTCGGAACACTGTTCACGCGGGAAAAACCGTTGAAAAACACTATTCATCCCGAGACAAAGTTAACCGAAAAATCGAATTGAGCCTAAACCGAGATTCGGATTACTATTCATCGGTTTACTATTCACGGGTCACTATTCATCGGCGGGCCAGATTTGGGTCAGGATGCGCAGACGGATCACGGAAGACTCTCGGGACGGATATCGGGCCCAAAAAGCTTAGGTCGGCGGCTGGGAAGGAAGGACAAAGTCCCACATCGGAAATCTGAAGTCTTAGCCTCCTAGGATTGTCAGTATATATATGTACACTCATGTAAGGGTTAAATCCATCCCAGATCCGAGTATTAGGAGTTTTAGCAATTTAAGACTATTCAGCTTTTGCTAATTTCCCTTGTACTTTCGGAAAATATCAATAAAAATCTCTCTTTTGCATTTTCGGTCTTTTAGTTCTTTACAAATAGAATTTCCGAGCCCCCATTAAATATAAGTTTTGACAGTGTGAGTTTCGGCTCTCACAAGTTTAAGATTTAAAAATATTAAAATTGAAAAAAAAAGCCATTGAAATTACCATGCGATCCATCAGAGTGGCTTGGGACTGAGCACCCAAGTTGTGCTTGTAGACGCCCTTCCCCTTACGATCGCTCTTGCGGTTGGTGGAGTTGGTGGAAGAAGTCGATTTCGTGTCTTCCTTACTCCAATGCACAATCAGCTGCTCCCACACCTCGAGGTTCATCGACTTTGGGATCTTTTTTAAAAAAAAATTGTTAGATGAATTAAAAACTAATTTAATAAATTTAAAAATTGTTTTAAAAATAGAAAACCAAACCTTGCCCATTTGCCACTTCTTCTTCTACTCGTGAATTTGATAACCATAGTTGGTCATAACTTTGTGCACGAAGTTGTAATAGATAAATCCCGTATAATCGGGATTCCAGTTGAATTCTTGCTGAAAAAAAAAAAACACAATTAGTAGAAAATTTATATTGAAAAAATAAATTAAAAAAAAATAAAAATATTTACCGCAAACTGTTCAAACCAAAGAACTTGTTTGGCTCTTGGGAAGTCGGTAAAAGTCGGATGTCCCACGTCCAAACACAAATACATCATACGGTTGATCCATGAGCTGATCCAGTTGGAGGATCGATCGAACCATGTTTGACCCGGTCCAGATGGAGACGGAGTGAGAAACGGAAGATGGTGACGACCTGGCTGTCGAACAAACTCCGCAACCCTCATCAGTTCCGGAGGACCCTGAAAGTTCGGAGTAATAGTGGGTGCAGCACCGGAGCCAGAAGGAGCTTCGGGAAATGGAGAGGGAGATGTCTGGTGGGAGCTGCGGGGCGATGGGGAACCCTGATCGGAGTAGCTCCCCGAGCCACGACCAAGACGCTGTCGAGGAGGCGGGGTCTGATCATCATAAGACCTGTAGTTTAAATATATAAAATTAGATATAATATCAGAAAAATAGTTATATTATCAGAAAAATTATAATTTGTTAGTATACATAATTTTTAATATAGAAAAAGGTTTATAAAAAAAAATTTTAAATTTTTCAAAAAAATTAAAAAAATTTCAAAAAATGTTTTAATACTTATAAGCATAGTTTTAATATCAGAAAAAAACGTTTTAGAAACTTGAAAAACGATTTTGAAAACAGTAAAAACATTTTTAAAAATCATATAAACGTTTTTAAAAATCATATAAACGTTTTTAAAAATAAAAAAAATGTTTTAACACTTATAAAAACAGTTTTAATATCAGAAAAAAACGTTTTAGAAACTTGAAAAACGTTTTTAAAAATAGTAAAAACATTTTTTAAAATCATATACACGTTTTTAAAAATCTAAAAATGTTTTAATACTTATAAAAAGAGTTTTAAAATCAGGAAAAAAGTTTTAAAATCAGAAAAACGATTTTAAAAATAGTAAAACATTTTAAAAAATCATTGAAAAACGTTTGTAAAAATCAAGAAACGTTTTAAAAAATAGTGAAAACGATTTTAAAATTTGAAAAACGATTTTAAAAATCGTTTAACGTTTTGAAAAATTGAAAAACTATTTCATAAAAGTAAAAACGAATTTAAAAATCAAAAAACGTTTTTAAAACTAGAAATTTCCGAAGAAAACTAAAAATAGAACCTAAAATCCGAAATTCAATCCTAAACTATCCATCTAACAACCTAAAATCCGAAACTATCCATCTAACAACCTAAAATCCGAAACTATCCACCTAAAATATGAAGTTCAAATCGATTCTTACATGATTTGAGAGAGAGGATCGAGAGAGGACGGCGAGAGAGGACGGCGAGAGAGGACGGCGAGGAACGAGGGAGGACGAGATGAGAGAGAGGATCGAGAGAGGAGGAGATGAGAGAGAGGATCGCGAAGATAGAGTCTGCGGCGGAGAAGAAGAAGAACACGGGTTTGGTATTATATTTAATGATTCCGACGGAATAGGTTCGTCAGAATTCCGTCGGAATTTTTATTATAAAACCTAACCCGCGGATCTCGAAATAATTCAAGCGATTTGGTTTTCCCGGGTACGTACTTTCCGACGGCTATATATTTCCTCGGTATTTCCTCGGAATTTTCCGAGGAAATACCGAGGAACAACTGTAGGTCCTCGGAATTTCGTCGGAAATTTCCGAGGAAATACCTAGGAAACATGGTTTGGGGTTTCAAATTCCGATTTTTTTTCCGGTATTTCATTTTTAATACAAATGCAATTCATACCATTGAGCATACTTTGTACAGATGATCATAAACCATGAAATAACAAAATTTCAAAAATAATAGTAAGTAACTCCTTTAACGTTTGTTAAAGTGTATAAGTGTTTATCTTATGTTGTGTGATTTTTGTTCGAGCAATCGTAAAAGTGTTTATTATTGTGTAAAACACTAAGGTTTGACTTCATAATCTAGTTAAGACACTCAATGAAGGTTATATATGTGTTATTCGATCCGCAAAACGTCGTTCTCGGTTCCGAGGAAATTGCAAAAATCATTGGATTCCTCGGAATTTCCTCAGAATAGTCCGACGAAATTCCGAAGAAATTGCAAAAATCATCAGGTTCCTCGGAATTTCCGAGGAAATATGTTTTTATGTATATTCCGAGGAAATTCCGAGGAATAGCACCATTAATCATATCCCTAAATCGAGTAATCGAATTCCGAGGAAATTCCGAGGAAACCCTAAATTCCCTCGGAATTCCGTCGGAATTTCTTGTTTAAATCGAGTCATCGTCACCAGATGAATCGGAATCTGAATCTTGGTGAAACTCTCCAATAACTGGTTCATCTTCTGCGTAAACGACGGCGTCCTCTGCGAAATCGGTCAAATCGACTACAAGGCCACCTTCCGCTACATCTTCTGCTGCACTTAAGTTGCCGGATGTGATTGGTTGCGGTGGGTCTTCCAGCTCTGAAGTTCCCTGAACTCGGCCTCTCGGGTTGACTCTTGTAACCGTAACCCATGGATCATCTCTGTTCCTTACCCGTGGGTACTTGATATAAGAAACCTGTAACATTTAAAAAAATATTAGTAAAAGTATGAATTATGATCAATCATTCTGAATTCGTACAACATTAACTTACCTGATCGGCATGAGAAGCAAGAATGAAAGGATCATAATATTGCAGCTTTCGCCTCGAATGTACTGATGTAACACCAAATGCATCTGTTCTCACACCTCGATCTGGAGTGTTGTCGTGCCAATCACAATAGAAAACAGTACAGCGCAATCCAAGCAAGCCCAAATACTTGATTTCCAAAATCTCATGTATGTGTCCGTAGTATACATCATCTCCTAATGCAGAACAAACGCCAGCATCATAGGTCGTACGCGAATGTCTCCTCTTTTCAGTTGCGAATGCATATCCTCGAGTACAGAATCTCGGATATGACTTTACAACACAGTTTGGGCCAACCACCATCTCGCGTATCCAATCGTCAAATGTTTCACCTCTGGCCAAACCAGCAGACACCTAGTAATAGCACATATGTAGGTTATATCAATAAATATGAATTAGTATAAATATATGGTAAATGTAATTTTAATTTGTTTAAGGCACTCACATAGGTAAACATCCATCCAGCAAATTCTCTCTGCTTAATTTCTTCTAGTTCTGCCTCTGTGGCGTATCTATATTCGAACCGCTTTGCTGCCATGAAAATCATGTACATATGATGACAATAATATAATTAATTAGATTTAAATGTCAATTTGTTAAAATAGAATTTTGTAAGATAATAAACTTACCTCTCATATGGAAGAACATCTTCGCAGTTGGTGAGCAAATATGTCTACAAATGACTTCGCTCGTGCTCAGTAAGTCGACGGTCCTTTGGTTTTCCGCTAAGTCGTCCAACATCTGTGAAAATGTCTGGAACCTGAACATGATATGTTGCCCGTTCGCCTCTATCATCATGCCGAGCAGATCTTCTGTTTTTGGTCTGAACGTCTGCTGGAAAGTAGTGCTCCGCAAAGTTTGAAATTTCTTCATTGATCATCTGTGCGACTATAGAACCTTCCACCCTACTTAAATTTTTCACCTTCTTCTTCAAATGAAACATATACCGCTCATACAGATACATCCATCTATACTGCACAGGACCGCCAAGTTCCAATTCTCTTGCAAGGTGAATAGCAAGATGCTCCATAACATCAAAAAAAGAGGGAGGAAATATCTTCTCAAGGTTGCACTGAATCACGGCTATGTTAGTCTTCAAATTTGTAATACCTTCAAGAGTCACTGATCTGCTGCATAAATCGCGGAAGAAAGCACTTATCCGTGCAACAGCCTCATGAACTTTTCGTGATAATAGTTCCTTGAAGGCAAACGGAAGGAGGCGCTGCATCATCACATGGCAATCGTGACTTTTCAAGCCAATAAACTTTCCTTCCTTTCTGTCGATACAGTTTCGAAAATTAGATGCATAACCATCTGGAAACTCCACATCGTTTGAAATCCAATCAAAGAACGCATTTTTCCCCTCTGCATCAAGTCGGTATATGGGAAAAGGAGTCCTACCATTCTCATCAACATGAAGTTCTGGACGAGCACATATATCGACTAAATCCAGTCTTGACTTCAAATTATCCTTTGTTTTACCTTTAACGTTAAGGATCGTGTTCATGAGATTGTCAAAAAAGTTCTTCTCAATATGCATGACATCTAAATTATGCCTTAGCAGATGATCCTCCCAGTATGGCAAATCAAAGAAAATACTTTTCTTGTGCCAGTTATGTAGTTCTCCAACAGCATCTACAGGAAAATGCTCATGTCCACCGACGTCTGGCGTCCTTTCTGCACCAAAATCTCTTAGTTGTGTCTTCAAAACTTTCCCACTAACTTCCTCAGGTGGACCATCAAACATCTGTTTGTTCTTCCTAAAGAAATTCTTACTCCGACGGTATGGATGATCATGTGGTAGGAATCGTCTGTGACAGTCAAACCAACACGTTTTTCTTCCGTTCTTTAGTTGGAAAGAATCTGTGTCATCTTGACAATATGGACATGATACCCTCCCATGCGTTGTCCATCCAGATAACATACCATATGCTGGAAAATCACTTATTGTCCACATTAGTACTGCCCGCATTTGAAAGTTTTCTTTACACGAAATGTCGTATGTTTCAGCACCTTAACCCCATAGTTGTTGCAACTCATATATTAGTGGCTGAAGAAACACATCAAGTGATCTCTTAGGATGTTCTGGTCCGGGAACGAGAATGGAGAGAAACAAAAACTCTCGTCGCAAGCACAAGTTTGTGGGCAAGTTATATGGTGTAACAATGACTGGCCATAGAGAATATTGTCTTCCACTCTTCCCATACGGGCTGAAACCATCGGTACATAATCCAAGGTAGACATTTCTTCTCTCATATGCAAAGTCGGGATACTTTGATTGGAAATGCTTCCACACTTTTGCATCTGAAGGATTTCTAATCTCACCATCTGTTGAGTGCTCCGCATGCCATCTCATTCGTTGCGCTGTGCGTTCCGAAAGATACAACCTCTGCAACCTTTCCTTCAAAGGCAAATACCACATCCTTTTATATGGCACTCGAACTCTTCCACTCGTATCTTTGTAACGACGCTTCCCACAAAATTTGCATGTAATCCGCTGGTCATCCGCCCTCCAATAAATCATGCAGTTATCGCTGCATACGTCTATTACCTCATACGGTAAACTAACACCAGATACAAGTTTCTGAACCTCGTAGTATGAACCTGGAGCTACATTATCCTTAGGTAGAATACCTTTTACAAAATCAGCTATCGCATCCACACAGTCTTCAGCCAAATTATAATCTGTTTTAATGGCCATCAGTCTTGTAGCATATGATAAAGCTGAATGACCATCTCTGCAACCTTCATACAAAGGTTGCTTTCCAGCATCCAACATATCATAAAATCTCCTAGCTTCTGCATTGGGTAAATCTTCCCCTCTAAAATGATCATTTACCATCTGCTCAATACCTACACCATAATCTAAATCCGTTCTAATTGGTTCTTCTAATCTAACCGCCGGCCGAGGTTCGCTAGTACTACCAGGTTCATATCCTGTTTCCCCGTGATGATACCAAATTTTGTAACTTCGTGTAAACCCATTTAAAAAAATATGTGTCCAAACATCTAACTCTTTAATAACCTTTCTATTTTTACAATTAGAGCTAGGACATCTCAACTAACCTGTCTCGGCTTCCGGTTGTCGTTTAACTAACCCCATGAATTCCTTTACACCTCGTTCGTATTCTTTCGTAAGCAATTTCGTGTTCGGATCCAAATGAGGTCGATCCATCCAAGAACGATAATAATTTGAAGAAGACATGTTTTTTTTAAAGCAAAATCGTGTGTAAAGATAGTGAGAGGAAAGAAGAAGAAATGGAGAGAATGAAGAGGAAGAGGGGTGGTTGTATTTGTAGATGAAATCCTGCCGACATACTGAGGAAAATCCGAGGAAATTCCAAGGAAAAACCACCTTTCATCGGTATTTCCTCGGAATTCTTGAAATCGCCCAACAGCTCCCCCAACGGGTCTTTAATGGCTATGAACTTTCCTCGGTATTTCAGAATTATCCGTCGGTTTTTTCCGACGGACCGTTTTTCCTCGGAATTTCCTTGGAATTTTCCGAGGAAACATGTTTTCCTCAGAATTTTCCGACGAAATTCCGAGGAACTCCCTTTTCTCTGAGTTTCCTCGGTTTTTCGTCAGAAACTTCCGAGGAATTCATTTTCCCTCGGAATATCCCTCAGAATTTCGATGTTTTCTTGTAGTGAATTTGTCTGAAGTTCTCCGCCTTACTCTGCCTTCATATGTTTGTCTTTACTCTGCCTTTACTCTGCCTTAACTCTGCCTTAGGCAAGGATAGCACTGGTATTTTGAAAATAGTGGGTCATTTCCAACATTTTCCTTATTAGGAGGTCAAACGCAACATTACTTTTGCGAAATGGGTAATTCTAGCACATTCTTTCAAAAAAAATAACATTTTTTATATTAAATAAGATAGCAAATTTCTACAAATAAATCGTACATAGTAATATACAATGAAATACTAAAAATAAGTTTAAATAATAATTAGACTATAAAATGGTTATAATCTTATATATGTAACTTAATAGAAATATATAATTATTTTATTTTTGATTTTACCAAATATGAATTTTAAAAAATGTTATTTATATGATCAGTTTAAAAAAAAAAAATAGTATTATAACCAAAACTGTTAACCATATTTTAAAACTAGCCAGCTGATTACAAATAAGGAAAACACATAACATAGTTCTTTTTTTTTTTTTTTGTCAACAGCAAAACAAACCAAACACCGAAATCTAAAATGACTCGACAAGCCAAGTCGGAACATCAACACCAACATGAATAATGCATGAGGGGAAAGATCTAGCACTTCTTGCTAGTTTATCCGCTCTTGAATTGGTTGATCTGGGGATATGGATGAGCGCGAATATCCCAAAAGCCCTCTTTGCTCGCTGAAATTCTTCCAAATGCACTGCAAACGCCGGCCATAACATTGGTTCAGAGACCAACTTCACTAACTCCAAGCAGTCTGAAGCAAAAGTTACTTCTTTGAATTGTAAAATACTCATACAATCCATTGCCCAAATAAGTGCTTCGAATTCTGCATGTAATGGTGAAAGACTACACCTTACATTCCGGGCTCCCATCATTACCTCACTTTCTGCACACTCCGTAATCCAACCTTGTCCAGAGAAAACATCACCTGCTTTCCAAGACCCATCCACTTGACAGTATCTACCTTGAATAGCTTGCACTGGCTGACCACTTTGCTGACCGGTTGGCTGGCTTAATAAACTATTCCTAGCAATCTCCCCTGAAATGTTTGACCCCTCCATACATTGTGCCTCTGTCCACACAGAAGCTTCTGCCTCCGCCATCCGAACAATATCAACAGCACTCCGATCAATATTATTGAAACATTTATCATTTCTACCTTTCCAGATATACCAAAGTAGCCACGGGTATGCCTGCCCACGATCATCCGAAGGTATACGCCAGAACAAAAAATCCATATTCGTAAATACGGAACCAGTTGGAAAAACAGCAGGATTCGACGGCACTGAAGATAAAGCCCAAACCTGAAGCGCGGGAGGGCACTCAAAAAGAACATGATTAATCGTCTCCACCTCCGCCCCACATCTCCCACACTGGGAATCACACTGGATTCTCCTAGCCTTAAGGTTACCGAGTACCGGTAAACATCCCGAGACAACTTGCCACATAAAATGTCTCAATTTTGGGGGACACTTAACCATCCAAGTAAAGGCTTGTAATGGTTTTATATCCGGCCCAAGTATAGGAGGACCCCTATTCGCAAGCTGAGATTCCCGTTCCACATTATACCCAGATTTAACAGTGTATCGACCCGATTTAGTAAAATGCCATCCGTCACGATCTGACCGGAGTAATCTACTGATCGGAATTCCCTGAACAATAGCTGCATCCTCAGGACAAAGAAGGTCCTTAATTAGATCGACTTTCCATGTCATCGTCCGTTCATCAATGAGATGGTTCACACATAGGTGGGGATACTGAACAAAAGTTTTTGGTAGTGCTGGTCTCGGGCAGTGGCCGGGATCCAGGGGTCATTCCAAACTGAAATCGACGCGCCTGTACCAACCCGTTTGATTAGTCCTTTTCTAACCAGAGAGCGAGCTGAGATAATACTCCTCCATCCATAAGACGGAGAGTAGGATCGGATAGGAGCTAGAGGATCCGAATTCCTAAAATAGCGTCCTTTGAAGACTCTAGCAAACAGTGAGGAGGGATGATCCATTAATCTCCATAGTTGTTTGGCAAGAAGAGCCGTATTAAATTCCTGAAGAAGTCGAAAACCCAAACCTCCATCAATTTTTTTCCGACATAACTTCTCCCAAGATAACCAGTGCATACCCCTCGACGAGCCCCCCGAGCTCCACCAAAATTGACTCACCGCACTTATCAGTTTGGTTGTAACCTTTTTTGGAACTCTAAAACATGACATAATATAAGTTGGTAAGGCTGTGGCAACCGACTTAATCATAACTTCCTTGCCTCCTTTAGATAGTAATTTTGGTGTCCATCCATTAATCCGTGACAACAATCTGTCTGTTAGAAAACTAAACACTTGTGTCTTTGGTCCCCCCAAGCTCTCCGGTATCCCCAAATAAGACCCCATTCCACCCATCCGTGAGATACCCAGAGTACCTTTTATTTCCTCCTGAATCCCTGCATCCACTAAATGACCAAACTGAAGTGAAGATTTTTCAAAGTTGATTTGTTGCCCAGAAACTAATTCATACTCCTTCAGAAGGCCCAGTATAACCTGACACTCCTCTTTGGTAGCCTTACAAAAGAATAGACTATCATCCGCAAATAAGAGATGAGATATAGCAGGGCTAGCTCTGGCTACCTTTAGCCCCGTCAATAATTTCATCCTTTCCGCCTCCTTTAGGTTTGCAATCAATGCTTCCGTACATAATATGAAGATGTATGGGGACAGTGGGTCACCCTGCCGGAGTCCCCTTTTAGGGGTTATCAGCCCCTTTGGTTGCCCATTGAGGAGGACACTATATTGAACTGATGTAATACACTGCATCACCATAGTCACCCATTGCGGCGCAAATCCCATCTTTTGCATAACTTTTGCAATAAAGATCCATTCAACCCGATCATAAGCCTTACTCATATCCGTTTTAATTGCTAAGAAATTACTCTTACATGACCTATTTGTCCGTAATCCATGAAACATCTCTTGTGCAATCAGAATATTATCCGAAATCAACCGTCCTGAAACAAATGCCGATTGCGTCTCTGATATAAGTCCCGGAAGGAAACACTTTAGCCGTTGACAGAGTACCTTCGAAATAATTTTGTACCCCACATTACAGAGACTGATAGGCCGTAACTCCGTCATACGGCTTGGCCTCTCTGTTTTTGGGATCAAACAGATGTTCGTCCTATTCAAACGCGGATCAAAAACTCCTGATCTGAAGAAATCATTGACCAACTGAACCACTTCCGTTTTAATAATTGCCCAAGATTGTTGAAAGAAGAGTGCCGTCATACCATCCGGTCCTGGAGCCTTTTCTGGGTGCATCATAAATAAGGCCGCCCTTACTTCCTCCTCTGTCGCCAAAGCTGTTAAGCGGTCATTCATATGTTCCGTTATTGTCGTCGGAACCACCCTCAGAAAATCATCAAAATCTAAGGGGTCCGTAGAGGTAAAGAGCTCCTCGAAGTAGTCTACTGCAACCTTTTCAATTCCCGAATCCGTTACCAACCATTCACCCTGATTATTATAGAGGCCCACAATCCGATTACGAATTCTCCTCTGTTTGGTTAAGGCATGATAAAATTTTGTATTTTGATCCCCTGATCGATGCCACATGTTTCTACTTTTTTGTTGCCAATACAGTTCCTCATCTTTATAAGCCTCCTGCAATTTCCTCGAGATGTCTTGCACTTCCTCCGCTGTTCGAGAATCATCATTTTGGACCTCTTCTAGAGCCTGCTGAAGCTTACTTATTTCCTCTTTACCGTATGGCAGGTTTTCCTTTCGCCATTGTGATATCCTGTGCCTACAAGAATTTATTCTGTCAACAAAATTATTCCCCCACACCTCTGTCTACCTCCCCACCCTTGCGCAATAGAATCCATCAAACCCTCCTGGCCAACCAACGTTTATCGAAACGAAATTGATTTCTTCGTCTGGGTGCCGTGACGTTCAAGGAAGCAACTATTGGCCTATGATCCGATCCCACCATACCTAAATATTCCACAAAAGAAGATGGAAACAGATTATGCCACTCTACATTGGCTAAAGCTCGATCCAATCTACACCGAATAAGTTTTCGACCTCTCCTTCCCCTCCACGAGAAAGAGTTCCCGACCGAAGGGAAATCCACAAAACCACAATTATTGATCATATTATTAAAGTCGACAAAGGACGATGCTGGCCGTAAAGATCCTCCCTGCTTTTCATGATTACCGGTAATCTCATTTAAATCCCCAATAATAAACCAAGGTTCATTTCTGAGCAAACCATATCTCGTTAGACGTTCCCAGACAATCTCCCTTCGCTTTTGAACAGGATCTCCGTACACAAAGGAAAGAAATACTTTTTTGCCTTGAATTTGTGCCTCCACATCAATGATCCTATTATTAGCAAACAAAATGTCTACTGAAAATGAGTCATTATAAAAAAGAGCCAAACCACCACTTGATCCGATAGGATCCACCGTAAATAATTTGTCATAACCGAAATGATGTTGAAACCCTTGTACAAACGGGGATCCTTGTTTTGTTTCCGATAAGAATAAAAATTCTGGCTTGAATTTAAACCAGATCTCCCGTAAATAACTAATAGTCCATTTGCTTCCCATACCCTGACAATTCCAACTCAAAACCCGCATTTTTATACTACACGACTTGTAAGAATCGTAGCAGTTTGGGTTTGAAGAGACCCATTGAGAAAACGTCGTCCATCATAGAAAATGATGACCCAGGATCGTCCAGACCCGTGACCAATACAGTAAAAACCCAGAGCAGAACCTGTGGAAATTTGCCTTACGAATAGCAAGATCAAGCGAGACCAAATAAACCAGTAAAAACAACAGCCAGAGATATTTAGCCGATAATGACAAAGGCCAATGGAACACCGAACAAACAAAAAACCAAAAGAGAAAAAATAAAGTTCTCTACAGCACCGCCATAAGGAGAGCGAAATCCAACAAAGCAAAATAGACGAATAACGAGAACACCAAGTTTTATTCATGTGAAGACACTGATGATCAGTACATATATAACAAAACCAGAATAGAGAAATCCCACATAAGACAAATAGCAGAGCCACCACTATAAACTGAGTTTGTCGTTCCGACGAAGACGACCTGTGTACACAACACTCCCGAGACAAATACACACCTAAGCAAAGAAATCCCTTTGATAGCCAGCTAGACACCTTATGAAGAAGGACACGTAATTCCCACATATGATAGTCAACATCCCCATAACAAAGGAACCAAGACACGTATCCATTAATCACCATAAGACCAGAATTAAAATCAAACACAACTTGCCCACTCTCCATTAACAAACAAACCCAACAATGAGTAAACAAAATCTCATTCAATAACCGCTCAAGCAGAAACCAAATTAATATAAATGAAGAATGTTGACTCTTACTTTGTAAGAAAACATACGACAACACATACTCGATATAACCAACAAGAATAAATAAAACTCCATCCCAATCAGAAAAACGAAGTACCACCCAAACCTTCCGCAACCGTTTTATCAACCAAAGATTCAAAGTGCAAAAGAAACACCAGTCCAGAGAACCTAGAAGCAAAATTAAACATAAGATCTCGCCTATGATCCAAAGCACCATAATCCTCATCCCCTGCGTAAAACCACAACAAAAATAGATCCATACCAAAAAGCTCTCATATTTCCATGACCAGACGAAATCAAACCTTATGAACCCCAAACAAACCGTAAGCGCTACCTCATCTTTTACCAAATCCAAGTACATCCGATCTAAACTAAGATCGCCAATTGAAACGCACAGAAAAAATGATAACTGTAATAGCCACCGTGAATCTACCATGCTCAGAGACAGAAGACTTAAACACCAAACCCAGTAAACCATCAATCCAGTTTTATTCCACTTACTTATCCCACAATCATGGGCGAGCCTTACAAGAAAAATAAATCTGCCACAGATCATGAAACAATGAAACGAAAAACCCTGAGAAAATGAATTGCTGCCTAAGATTATGGAACTCAGAGAAGCCTGTAAATCCAAGCCGTTATTATTCGACGAATGAGAAAACCAGAAAAATAAAATTTGGCCACCGCTAAGCCAAGCACACCAACGCTGAATCAAATCCATCAGAGAGGAATCTCCTTTGCCTTGCCTGTTTTCTTCGGGTTTGCAGTAACCCTACTCCCCTCTTCCCCTGAGCTCTCCCCTGTCTTACCTATCTGTCGAGGCACTGTCTTCTTTCTCGGTGAAGTAAGGGTTTGCACCAATCTCTTCTTTGTGGTCCCCCCAAACCCAGTAGCTATCCTCATTACCTTACGACGCTGACCATGTTTAGGATCAGCAACCACAGCATCAGTGATACTCGCAACATCTACAGTACAAGTCTTTGAATCCTGTATTTCTATCTCATTCTCCTCCTGCATACCCCCCTCTACAACGAGTACTTTGTCATCAATACTCCCCTCGGCATCCAGAAGGACAGGAATATCAACCAACATTCCCAGATCGGGTACCTGTGAAACCTGCGCTTCCAAACCCAGCGACTCATCCTCCATTTGTTCCATCGCAGAGTCGACACAAGCCCCTTCCTCCACTACTTCCGTTACCCTCAGCTCTTCCTCTGCCAGAAGCAAGAGTTCGTCCTTGCCTAGCTCCTCCCTCACTTCCGAAATATCCGCCTTGTTCTTGAAATCGTCCCTCTCTTGAGCCCCAGTAACCTCCGCCAATTCCGTTGTCTCAAAGAGGATAGCCTTCTTCGCCCTCGAATGAGTTGTGGAGACAGAACCTGTACCCTTCCCCACATGAGAGGACCGTTGACCATGAAAAGCATCAAGCATTGTTAACTCATGATCCGACAAATGCTTGCCCACACTCCGATAATGTAGAGATTCAGTGTTCTTCCCAATAGCAGCAAACCTCGATCGTAATTCCTCAGGATGAACATAGCCTGGTTGTCTAAACCCTCGGGAGGAGCCCTCCCCCGCTGCACGATACTGCTTTCCTCTATACGTCCTGACACCAACATCAACCTTTCTACTGTCTGAGCGATGTTCTCGCCCTACCTCTTTCCCCTTTGAGCTCTCCCTCTCTTGGTTACCCCTAGACTGAGTACCACCAGAAGAGGGAAGAATATCTGAACCCCGATTGACGGCTCCCTTGTAACTCAACAAATTAGGTCCCTGACCTTGCCGAGATGTTGGATCATCTCTCATTACCTCTGTTGTTCCTCCTCGTTGCCCTGGGCACCTGGATTGATCATGCGTAAGACGAAAGCAGAGCCCACAGTACCCAAACAGCTTTTCATATTTCAAAGAGATTGAAGTCTCATCTCCACTATGGAATTCTACCATCAAAGAGAAGACGAGAGGCTTGAACCCATCCAAAACAACACGAACCTTGCCTTCATCAATATCCACATCCTGCACCAAGCCAAGTGCCTCTCCAATAGTACGGAATGTGGGATCAGCCCAAAAATGGAGTGGTACACCCAAAATCCTCACCCAGAAGGTGATCGTCGAGGGATAATTTGGGTCAACGACTGGTTCCCATCGAACCAAAGATAACATCCAATAGTCAAAATGGTAGGGCTCCAGCTTAAGAACCTCCACTATGTCCTCCTCTCTGTCGAAGTCAAACTGAAACCTGCCCATCCCAAGATCCGCCCCCGCCACACCCTCTTCGAGCTGCCATATGCGAGGGAGCATAAAAAGCAATGATTTCATATCCTGCTTGACTGGATTCATACACCTCCCAATTAGGGTACGAGAGTATCCCTTTATCAGATTAGAATTATCAAACTGAGGGATTGAAATCTTGATACCACCGCCTCCAGTAGCCACTCGCTTGCCCTCTGCTTTGCTCAAAAGAGATGCCTGAGACATATCTGTGGTTAAATGAAAAGATCGAACCCTGGAAAATGTTTTGTAGGGAAATAGAGAACGTTGAAAATGGTAACAATCCCCTCCAATGACGAGCCAATATATAGTTCCGCGAGCCTGTTTGAGTCCCCCACGATCCACACAAATCAAGGATATATCCCAGATCCTGCAAAATCTCGTTGATTGGGGGATACTTGCCGAAACAAAATTCAACAAAATCTGTAGCCCTGAACTCAGCAATTCAGATCGAGATCTTGTCATAACCATTACTTTTCCGAAACTTCCATATCCCATTAAAACCATAAACACACTCCAATCAAACAGATCAGAGATTTTCCTAAATCGCAGATTTTGAAGGGAATCTGGATTCAAATTTGATCTCTTCCTTACCCAGATCACGCAAAGACATACCAAAGCTTCATACGCTAATGATGCTTCCGAATCTAACCCAATCTCTACTCCAGATGCCCACCTTGAAGAATCCATCTTCGAAATTAGCAAATCGCCATCGACCTCGCCCGCACGACCGTTACAAATCTGATTTTTTTGACGTGGAGGCCTTTAGAAAATTTAATGTTCGAGGGTTTCTTCAAAAAATAACTAAAACCAAAAAACATTACACAATAACAATTACCGTATATCAAAGCTGTTAGATACTCATTCATCCTTTAATATGTCTGCTGTCCGTTTTTTAAAATAGCCAGATATGTTATTGTTAAAAATAATTTAAAAACTTTTATTTTATAACCTAATTATCTCTATCTACATATACAAAGATACACTATCAAAAAATTTTAACGAAAATTTTAATAATTTTTAAAGAAATATCAACCAGCAATAAAGAAGAAAAAAACAAAATAATTGGAAAAATAACCAATAAAAATATATTATACAAACCCGCGCGTAGGGCGGGACAACCCCTACTTCAATTTTTAAAAAGACTTAGCTTAAGACAATATATCAAAATCAAGTGGTAAAAAACAAACCTCCGGTGTATCAAAGTAAAAGACAAAAACCCAAACAAAATATTCACCTCTAAACACACATAATACCTTAAAATCGGATCTTCAGAAATTTATGTAACCCTAATACATTACATCTAAAAGCAAGATCGAGACAAGGCCGAGACAAAGAAGACGGTTTCGGTAGAAATAGATGGAAAGCATAAGCAATGAGGTTGGGATTTATCGTTCAAATAGAAGATGATACACGCAAGATGATTTTCTGATAAAATCGGAGAAGAATGAGAAGAAGAAGAAGAAGAAGACACAACTTTGATCTTTTTTTTCTTTAATCGGAGAAAACAAGGCAAGAATAAGTAACACAAACGACTACTGGATCAAACAGTTAAACTCCCACCATATGTTTAGTGGAAAATCTTATTGGGCTTCGTTTTATAATACTCAATTTTGTATAGCCCAATTATATATCAAATGTTTGGTTAAGACAATTTGTTTTATATCATGTTCACTTTTTTGTTAAAACTTATATATATTGGATAATTTTAACAAATGAACTTGACCAAAATGTGGTTATATATATCAAATATTTTTATAATTTGGTTAATTATATAAAATGTGAATTTTACAAGTGAAGAGAAATAACATTAACTATCATTTGTAAAAATTACTTAAATTCTAGGACTTTAATGATTTTGAACTATTTCAATGAAAATAGTATAAAAAAATTTAGAACCCATTTATATCCAACAAACAACTACAATAATAAGATATATTAGCCATAAAAAGTGAACTATATACTGAATAATTATTGTAACCACTTTAAAAAAATATTTGCCCCACACATAATGCGGGTAAAATCGTAGTTCTTATTTTATTTTCCTGAAATATGGAATATATTTGGCCTTTTTACCTGATATTTTCAAAAGTAAAGTAACTTACCACTGAACGTCAAATGCAAAATTACACATGTCTAACCAACAAATGTCAATTTTTCTTAAATTACTTTATGCATAATAGTGAATTCACAAATCATCATTATCTTTAATTTAATTTTATCTATTTTGAGAATGCAAAAAAACAAAAACAACCTCATATGAATCACTTATTTATGCATCAATTTTTTTTTTTTCAATCACCACTAACAATCAAAATGAAGCTTTAAATGCTCACCATTTGATCACAAAGCCTCCTATTCTTCCTTTTCCTCTCCATTTACATCTCAAATTTTTTTTAATTTACTTCTTTAAATTTTAAATTATTTGATCATTTCATAGTCCGTGATTCTTTCATAGATAACGACTGTGTTTCTTTGGTAGTAGTTAATGTCGAAGTTTTTGCCGCTTGACCAAGCTAAAAACCGGATCTAGGAGATTCTTTTTTTTTTTGTTAACAACATAGACCTATAGCAAACTAAGTATCAAAATCTATCAATCGTGGAGCAACTGAGTCGATGTAAACCACCTCAGAAGAATAACTCCGTGCACTTCTCGCCAACTTGTCTGCTTTTCTATTTTTCGCCCGGGAGATAAGCTTTATCTGGAAATCTACCAGACGCTCTTTCCAGAATTAAATTCCTCGAGATGAATTGAGAATGCTGGCCACTCTGCTGGAGAAGACACTATCTTTACCAGATCAGCACAATCAGTCGCAAAAATAAGCTGGTTGCATTGAGTGAATGCATACATTCCATTGCCCAAATCAAAGCTTCAAATTCTGCGTGTAGCGATGAGAGACTACGACGTATATTACGAATTCCCATCATTTGGTCCCGGTGACCATCTTTGTTACAAAACCATCCCTGTCCTGAATAAATATTGGTTGCTTTCCAGGCGCCATCCACAAAACACCACCAAAACCCAGGCAGTTCCGACTCTAACATCCTATTAGATTCTTCATTTGATTTTTGTGAATTTTTCAATTTGTGCTGCGAAAGTACATTTCAGAAGAAATGTGTTGGTCAATGCATATGTTACTTTTGCAGTTGGCCATTTTTGGATTGTGGATCAGCGAAATATTTTGTTTTTAAGTAAAAAAACTGAGGCAAAATTCAGTATGCTTCTCCTATTAGACCTATGTTAGTTTTTCATTTGACAAACACAATTATTTTTTTGGGAAGTATGTAAAGTTAAAAAAGAGGTCAGTATTGTAGTTGACCAATTTTGAGTTTTATCGTAGACTTCAGCCGATGTCTACTGAAGCTGGTTTTAGGGTTGACGAAAATGTCAAACATTGACTAGTAAAATAGTGTAAATAGCATACTTAGCCGAAAATCTACTAATTATGATAGACTTCGGGACAATTCTAGAATTTATTGAAATCAACATTTTGGTCAACCCTAAAAATAACTTACATACACTTTGGTTGAATTCCGTTTTTTTATCAGAGCAGATTTCAACCAATGTCTACTCAAACAAATCAAAGTTGGTCAATAGCAAAAGTAACCCCTCAAGAAGTTTACATGGATGTTTATTTTTTCGATAAAGTCTGCACCAAAAAATAAGTAAAAGTTTTGTCCAATAAAAAAGTGACCCATCTTCTTAGTATACTTCATCTGAAGTCTACTCTGACTCTCAGTGAATTGTAAAATTAGCCTGTAAATCAACAAGTGCATACTTCAGCCAAAGTCTGAGTGACCAAATAATCTTTGTCTGAAGTTCTTATGTTAAATTGTAATTGCAAAAGTAACAAAAACGTGCATACATCAGGCGAGTTTGCGTGTTGGAATTCATTGTGAAGTCTTTATGTTTAGTTTTTTTTTTAAATGAATTGATAGCAAATTTAGAACTATTTTAAGATTTTCTTGTTCATACGTTTGTTTTAGCTAGTGTACTTGCTTTTGTATGTGTTTGACATTTATTTGTTTTACCAATAGGAGAATCAGTTTTTTTTTATTAATTGTGCAGTTAACTTGTTAGTTGCAGACTTCAAACAAAGTCTTCTGCTTCTACTTTGATCTTTAACGTAAGGTTGTTTATGTCTTTTCCAGATATGGTTTTCCTACCTGTTGTTTATGGAGAATGGGTGATGAAAAAGCTATCTTGGCATTTTGAAGTGGATAAACGCAAAAGAGGAAGAATGTTCTTCTTCAGAGATGGTTGTACACATGGTAAGCTTGTTGAAATGGGAAAAGACGATTATATATTGGACACATAAATAGAGTTTGTGGAGTAATCCTATCCGTCACCCGAACAAATGCCTCCAGATTCCCCTTATATGTATATTGCAAATGATAGACAAATTCGAAGCGTAATCGAGTTAAATAAATTGAATGTTTCATCCTCCACTGAAAGGTGCCAGGTCTTTCCGTAAACGAGGTGGAAAGGTCTAGTTCCCAAAGGGATTTTGTACGGGGTCCGATATTCCCAAAGGACATCATCCAACTTTTCGGCCCAATCATTAATGGTGATACTGACCGTTTTCTGCTGAATGTTCTTGATTTCCTAGTTAGAAATCATGTGGCCACTCGTCTGGAAATGGTATGGAGTCACGACCTTGTGTTTGACACCATTTTTCTTCAATATCTCTTCAAAACGCTTTCTGAAGAAGTGAGAACCACCATACTTGATCACTATTTGGGCACTCCAAACCGCGGGAAAATCACATACTTAAACATTTTTATGATGACCTTCACATTGTTGGCAGGACTTGTTACGGCTTCGATCGACTTAGACACATTATCGACTGCAACGAGGATATATTTGTTCCCGAAGAAAGAAGCAAAGGACCCATAAAGTCAATTCCCCATACATCAAATACTTCAACCTCCAAGATAAAGTGTTGTGGCATCTCGTTCCGCTTGCTGATAATCCCTTGTCGTTGGCATGCATGAGTCACATTTAGAGATGCATTGATAATATTAAAACATTGTAAGCCACCATAAAACCGCTTGCAGAGCCTTGGATATTGTCCTGAAAGTGGCAAGTGCCCAACACAATTCGAACTGTGATAGTGAAAAAGGATAACTGAAATTTCTACTTCTGCGACACAGCATCTGTAGGTACGGCTCATCCTAGAAATATTGTCGGATATCGCGCAAAAACTTCTTTTTCTGATTCTCAACAAAATCGGTTGGTTCTTTCTCAACAGCTAAGTAATTAGCTACTTCTCCAAACAAAGGAAGTGGTTAAGGTCGTGAACTACGAACCGCAGCAAATGAGATTGATCGGTGTCGACCGACACGAGGTTGGTATCGAGCGACATAATAGGTAATGGTCGTCTCTTCTATTTCTCGTGGAACTGATTCGTTTCCAATGCTAATTACCCTAATATTTTCCTCAGGAGACTATCATTCAGTGGTGTGCCTTCTTATACTTTCATCCGAGAGAGATGGTCCACAACTCCATTTTCAAACCCTTTTTGTCCTTGATCTCGATGTCAAACTCTTGCAGCACGAGAATCCATCTTAGAAATCGAGGGTTGGCGTCCTTTTTCGTCAGTAGATATTTCACCGCAGCATGATTAAGTATCTTTTGACCCCATAAGATACGAGAAGAATTTCTCAAATGCAAAGACAACCGCCAAGAATATTTAATTGGATTATCCCAAAGCCTGGATCATCTTCTAGAATTCCTTGAGGTGTTCAAATCCCATTTATCTTAGTCTCCATGGTTGAGATCAGTGCGTATCTGCTTGACAAAATATTGGCGACTATGTTATCCTTTCCTTTCTTGTACTTTATCACATGGGAAAATGTTTCCACAAACTTAAGCCACCTTGCATGCCGCTTTCTTAATATGGTCTGGCCTCTCCGATAATTAAGTGTTTCATGGTCAATGTGGTCTTTCCTTTCTTATACTTTATTACACAGGAAAATGTTTCAACAAACTCAAGCCACCTTGCATGCGGCTTCTTTAACGTGGAGAGGCATCTCAACATTCTAAGTGAAAGTGAATTAGTCAATATACACATGCCAATCAAGGAACAACACTATATATAAAAATCAGATTTAAATTAAAATATCCAGAATATCACCATAGCCATTAACTGAAACTTACAATTTATCAGCTACGTCTTGAAATAAATAATTCTGTGTGGCTGCAAGAAATAAAAATAAAAACATGTCAAGACAACCCGTGACCCAAGGTCTGCTATTATAAGAAACAACCGGTGACCAAATAACGTCATTGAAAAATTTACTCGACTATACGATATGCTGTAAACCTCATAGTTGAACATAACTTTTCACTGGATTCACGAACTAAAAAATATATATATATAGTTAGATTAGTATGTAAATACAGAAATATATTAAAAGTTCTACAAACCCCTAAACTAAGAGCATGGAAAAGAAAAGGAACCAACGAAAAAATCATAGATCTAGTGCAAAATTTAAAAAGCAGGTAACCCATATGAAAGTAGGTGTGACCTATTTATATAGTAATGATGTACAGTTTAAGTTGTTACGATAATTATAGAAAATCAAAGAATATTTAATTAGATGATCTCATTATTACTTTTTTGTTATCCAAATTCTTTTTTCCTTTTTTTATAACATGAATAAATATATGCACGATTATCATGCAATTTTTTTAAAAAAATAACTATTTTTGATGGGTAAATATCTTTTTTCGGATGACAACCGGTGAATTCATATTCGATTTTTTACTTTTACGTAAAGTAATAAATACATATACGGGATTATCATGCCATATTTTTAAATAATATTTATACGATTTGAAAACATCCTTATCAAATGGAAACGGAATATCAACAGATTATATTTCCTTTTAATACTCGCACAATTTTATTTCATGTGTCACCATTTAATTAATCCAAACACGAATTAATAATTCAAAATAAGTTTAAGTGGGTGATTGGTTCGTCTTTAGCTGTAATTTTTTTGCTGTAGTATTTGTGCTGTAAGTACATTAGCTGTAGCTGTAAATTTATTGTTGTAGCTTTTTTAGCAGAGATTTTTGCTGTAGCTATATTGGCTGTAGCTGTAAGTTTTTGGCTGTAGATATTTTTAGATAAAACATGATTGGTAAACTATAAAATGTGTGTAACATGCATGAAATAATTATTTTTATATTAATTAAAATACTTTTGTATTAGTAAAAATAAAATGAAAATTATCTCTTATTGGAATTTAAAAATTAGAAAATTACTAAAAATTCAAAAAAAATTGAAAAAATTATAATAAAAACCTTAGCTAAATAATAATAAATTTTACTTACGACTATTCCACAAAGTCATAGCAATCTCATCTCGATTTTTTATACAATTCTTTCGTATTTATTTTTCATATTTTCTTTATTTTTCATATTGGTTATGGTTTAGTTTTTATATAAATTCTTTCATATTTATTTTTTACTTTTTTCTTTTCTTCAACTGATAATTTCTATTTTCACATTTATTTTTTAATTTTTCCTTTTTTTAGCTAATAATTTCTATTTTAAATATTTATCTAATATTTAGTAATGATTTATTTTCTCTACAGATCCTACAGCCCAAAAAATAAGGATGTAGGATTTGTTGCATAATACAATACATAAAGAGAGATTTTTTTTCTTGGCTGTATCTTTAGAAATTAAAGCTACATACTGATTGGTAAAAATTAAGAAATTTTTCTGTAGGAAAAAATAAAGCTACATCATGATTGGTCCGGTATTAATGTTTTAAAGCTAAAGAAGGCTGTATGAGCAAGATACAGTCCAACCAATCACCCACTAAATCTCTAGCATTTTAATTAATTTCAGAAAGACTCAATTGTCATGATTCCCTTTGTATTCCATTAATGGTACCAAGGTAACTTCACATTCAATTCGCAACCAGAGGCCAAAAGTGCTTCACAAATATTTATATGATTTATTTGGTTCAATTATTTGGTTCTCAATCATTAATTATCGGTAATTCTCAAAAATGCACATTTTCATATTTTTACAATGATAGCACACCAGGGTAAAAAATGACAAAAATAGCATTTATTAAAGAGAAAAAGACTATTATACATTTATTTCTCAGTCGTTTTTTCTCAATTCTGTAACCCTAAACTCTAAAATCCTAAAATCTAAACCCTAATTAATGATTTGTGAACACAAACTCATTAGTGTAATACATTTAAAAATGATTCAAATGTGTTATTATTATCATTTTTTTCCTTGATGTGCTATTTGTGATTATGCTATTCGTGAGTATTTCTCTTCATTTATTTGGTATACATATCCACCTTTATTTAGTCGTTTGAATGTTTGGATTCATAAAACCTAATCAAGTGGAAGCAGAGGAAGGAATCAATATAGATATGTTTAGCAAGAAAAAGGGGATGTCTTATACAAACTATATCGTATATGTGAATAAATGTTGGAGATTAGGACCCTACAACAAGTCTGCCACACTCATGACATAGGTAATATGATTATAAACATCTTTGTTGGCCGAAAAAATCAGAGATCTTGTATCGTCTGGATCAACCGACAAAATCATATTACAATAGTCAGCAGCGTCACGTGCAAGACTGAGTTCATCATCGGTCTCATCTATGTCCCCTTTTTCCATCGACCAAGCTGCCTTTTTTAGACCCTCGACTACAGAATCTTTATAGTTCTCTGCGCAACTCTTCAAACATGGCTTCTTTGGAGAACCGATGAGAATCATCGTGCGCTCTGCCTTCTCCAAAGCTAGAGATAAGGAAACCTTAGCCAATTCAAATGATGCTGATGCAGCGGCTGTGTGCCGATTTGAGGTTAGGGATTCTATACATTCTTGTTCTTGGGACGAGATAGATGCAGTGCCTTTGCAAGCCTTTGATATCAATAAGGACGGAAATGGACATGTTGTTGATTCCCTTGATAAATGGTTAGAAATTATGAATTTTGCGGTTGTAGATGGCCATCCCGAAAGGAGAAGAAATGCTACAACGTAGACAGTTATGAATGCATGACGGGCGCAAACACAAGCCATTGTATATTCAATAAAGCTTTTTCTATATTGTTACAAATTTAATAGAAATACTAGATTAGAGTCTGTAGATATATTGACTTTTTATGTAACCAAAAGTTCCTTCGTTTACCATTTACAATTAATCGTCAATCTTCCACTGTTCATTTCCACAAATTTTATGCATGAAATGCTATTTTTAGGATTGGATTGAACGATCTGGGATAAAAGCGGTGAACACTAATTATATAAGAGGGTTTGTGGAAAAGAGAAAAAAGAGATTCATTTTATTTTTGTTTATTCAAAATGTTTTTTTTTGTCAATTAAAGATAAAAGGAAATTACATATGTCGATAATAAATCATTTTTCTATCTTTCTACTATAATTACTCAGAATGGCACTTAAAAATATTTAAAATACTAGATTGACATCTACAACTAAAAATGTACTAAACTAACTCTATATTTTTTGTCAAAAGGCATAATATCCATCAACGAAAAAAAGAATAACCAAAATGCCACTATGTTTAAACTAATTTTGACATAAAAATTGCAAGAAAAAAAAGAAACATTAAATATTTTTCAGAAAAAAAACTCAAATCTAATTTTCCCTATGGGATAAACCTAAATCTAAATTTTCCCAATCCGCAGCTACAAATGAAATCTCCATAACGAGTATCATCCCTTGCTGCAATGATTACACCTTCTTTTCTGATCAACATGGAACAACTCTCTGTTTTCTTGAAAATTCATTTGCCACAAATAAAAATAATTTGATCCATTGAATTAAAGAAGAGAGGAGAAAATCAAAGAAAAAGTTAAACAATTTGGAGGATTTTTTTATATTTACGGCGAAGCTGAATTAGAAAGGCGGGTGGCCTAGTGAGGAAGAAAATAAAGAAAATGCGCATCAGTTTTTTTAGGTCATGGTTGTTTTTGGAAATCACTTAATAAACTTGTCTTAAACGAAATTGCATAACTCTGCCTCCAATATATAACAATAAATCTGCCACTTGAAAATATGGTGTCAAAAGAAAATTTGAAATTTTCTATTCTAGTGAAGATTAAATCTGCCACCCGAATAAATAAAATTTATGTATTTTAGTTAAAACAGGTCAAGTGTATCAACACTAAAATAAAAAAGAATAAACTAAAATTTATTAAATCCAAAACCTAATATCAAATCTAAGAAAATTGAAAATTTTTATTAAATGAAACTAAATTTTATTTGATTTTTATAGTTTTCATATTTTTCATTTTGCAATATTGGAGAAGCTAAATAATAAAAATAAATTAAAATGTAAACCAAATTCTAGTTCTGAATAAACCTATACATTTTATACGAAAACTAATTCTCGATATTGCGAAAACTCGAAGGTTTATATATAATTTAACTTCTGTGAACAACAAAATTATAAAAGAAAATATTGTAAAGTAAAAATGTGCCTCAACACCGACGAAATATACCGACGTTTTCTTTTGACAGAAACATAGCTACAAATTTTTGAGAATTTTTCGATAACAATTTATTTTTGTTGGAATTTTATCGGAAAATTCCGACGAAAAAAATTTTGTTGGTAATTTCTCGGGATGCGATGTCACAATTCTCTCTGAAAAAAGTATGTACCGACAATAATATTGTTCTCGGTAAAAAGTCAGAATCTCATCAATATATTATCGAAACTTTCACGGTAAGATATCCACTAGTGGCTATAGAAACTCGTTTATATATTTTAAAAATCCCTCAACCTTTTCCTACTAATTTCCTTTAAATTGTTATTTACATTTTAATTTTTTTCTTTTTAATCAAAAAGCAATCATATTTTTCTTTATGCTCATTTCTTTTCTCTTTGATCAGCAAAATCTTATCTTCTCTCCTCTATTTTCTTTTATTTTTATTCTTTACTTTCTTCTAAACTTAGTCACAATTTTTTTTCCTTAGTTTCATCTTCATCGTAACTTCTTTCTTCTTTAATCACATTTTTCCTAACTTATGCAATCTACAATCTCGGAGATCCGAATCTTGGATTTTTCGATCTCCAATCTCGAATCATAATCTTTTTTTTTCAGGTGAATATCTCAGATCTTGATCTGCAATCTCAGATCTCCCTCTTTCTCCTATTCACCTCCTTTTTTCTTCTCTATCCTCACTCTCGTTTGTTTTCTTCTCATCTCCGATTTCCTTTATTTTCATATACTCTCTTTATTTAGATCTGATTTCGTTTTTTGTTTCAGATCTGATTTTTCTTTATTTTTATTTTTTTGCAGAGGCAACCATAGGTGCTGTTTATACGACCATATTTGCCGACAGTCCCTTGACTTTCACCAAACACCGTCGTCTCGTCCAGCACCACCGACATCGCTGTTCGTCCACCACCACAACCACCGCTCCATCCCGTCCTAATAGATTAAATTTTATTATAATTTTTTGTTATTATTTTATTTTTATGTAACAAATATTTGTTGATTATATTTTCTAATGTATTTATATTTTTTTATTTTTTTATTTTATGTAATGAATATTTGTTTATTATATTTTCTAATTATTTATATTTTCCTTTTTGCATTATTTTTTAATTAAATTTACTAAATTTGTCGGAAACGAGTTGCTAATTACCGAAAACCATTTTCGATAAGTTTCCCTTCACATTTTTTTTTCTCGGTAATGTCCGGGACAATAACGACTACAGAGTATTTCCGAGAGTCAAAAGGCGACGAAATCATATTTCTCGGAGCACTCTCCGAATCGGCCGAAACTGACAACTTCCGGACAAGATCAGCGGTCGTTATGGACCCTTCTTTCTTGTAGTGGAAGGGTGATAAAAGCTGAGAGAGGAAACTAAAAGCACATTCTCCAAAACCTAATTAGGCCTATCCCAATCTTGTAATTTGGATGGCAACAAAGTGAATACGAAAAAGTATCAAGATCTACGGACAACAGCTGTGGTGAAATAGAAATTGTGAGTGAACTCAAACGACACCTCAAACGAACTGTCCCGAATGATGAGGTCCACAACAATAATATTGTGTTCCGCGACTAGCTCTAATCCCCGAAAACTGCTCCATTTTATCATCGAAAATTCGAGTCTATTGATTTTCTATATATAGAAGTTGTAGCCATGAAAGTGGAAATGTTTTACATCGGTGTTGTGAGTTATGGAACTTGACCTATAGATCCTACAAATCGTTTGCTGCATGTTCATGTGTTACAACGAATTTTCTATGACCTAACAACTCCTCTCCTTTTCTCACCATCATAGATTTGACAGATTTGATTATGGATTCGGGTAAAAGAAAATTTCGGGCAATCGCTATTTCTTTTAAACGCAAATTGAAGGAATTGATCGCAATTTACATTTCTTAATTAAACAGGTGGAACTGAGCAGGAAGAAAGAAGTATAAGGTTTTATGTAACTAAATGTGAAAGTTTAGGGGGAATTATAATGAGTTTCAAAGTCTGGGGAGAAATAGGCGGAACCCATACTATAGGGATGGTTTCCTGCAGTCAACCCAAGATATATTGACCCATAATAGATGAAATTATACGAGAATAAAAGCGAACAAAAGAAACGATTATCAACTTTCAGTGCCTGAAACAATGGCTTGACTCTATACCCATTAACGAATTAGAAAGAAATATTGAAAACCAGATCTTAGATTGGAGAACCCATTGCAAATGTTTGCAATTATTATATATATTTTATATAGAAAGGTGGGTTAGGTAATTTCATGAGACATGAACAAAGAAAAGAAAATGAAGAGTTGGCCGTTCAGATTTAAGCTTTTCAGTGACGCTTACGTCCCACCGACGTCTTCCGTCGTCGCATCTTGGTCTCTCACCGTCAAAGCCCTAGCGTCATTCACTTTCGCACTCATTGCATCTGTAAAGTTCACTAATTTTTGAGTTAAATCGTTATTTTTTTTTTTTTAGTGTGGATATACTTGACTTTTTTAATCTAAAATACACAAATTTTATTTATTTATTAATTTAATTACATATGCAGTTGTTTATGGCAGGTTATTACAGATTCTGTTCAGTTACCAAAATTTTAAGAGCTCGAGAAATAAAATGTGACATACAATGTGCAAGTTGTGGAGCACTAGAGGAATCTATTAATTATGTTCTTTTTGAATGTTCCTTGGCGGTTAAGACATGGGCACATTCAAAGGTCCCATCCAATCCACATATGTTTCCAATGAGTTCGGTTCTTGTGAATTTGGATTACTTATTTGGTGGCTCCCTAAAGATATGTAGGATAGTTATTTCCCTTGGATCATTGTGTTTATTTGGAAAAGTAGAAATGAAAAATGGTTTAAAAATTCAAACCAGAGTCCCCAGTTCATCCTTTTTTCGGGAGAGTTAGAAGGTCGACTATGGAATGAGGCGCAAGTTCAAGAGGGTGCTGCTGCATTAGTAGGGTAAAGGATGGTTTACTCATGGTGCAGGTGATACTGGTACAATGATGGGAGCTCGAAATATTCTGTGTAGTGTCTCACCTTGGCATTCAGAGATTGAAGCCCTGATTTGGGCATTGGTGTGTTGTATACACTGCACTTCTACCATGTGATTTTTGCATTGTGCAGATGTGGTGAAGATTAAGACGAATCAAGCAGAGTGGCCTGCCTTTTCGATACATTTGGAGGATTTTCATCGGTGGAAGGAGGTTTTTGAAACTTTCACTATCAAACTCATACTACGAGAGAAGAACTGTTAGGCGGATAAGCTGGAGCGAAGAGTGCGATCTCGTCTTGCAATGATTTATATTGATTATGTTCCACCGATCTGGTTTACTGTCTAACAAAAAATATTTATACTCAAATTAAATTAAAACTAAGCAGCATTGTATTCGTCTATTAACTTGTATATAATGGTACCCCATGTTCAAATATACGACCGTGGTTATAAGCACCACCAAAGCGTCTGGTGGTGGTTTAACTTGGTGATTTTGCTATACTCAGTCAACAAATTGGTTTCATTAAGAAATTTCATTTCTTTGGATTTTAAATGTTTGAAATCAAAATTTACATGACAGAGCTACCAATTTGATGCCTAAATAACACAAAAATTGCAAAAATTTAATGAATTTGTTGTGAAACTGAATGTTTCTATCTCATTAATGAATGAATAAGAGTACATATATATAGGGAATTACATGACCAAGCAAAAGGGAAAACCTAATGATGGAATGAGCCGATTGGTCTTGGTCATATTGGGCCGGTTATGGATTCCATCCTTAATGATTTATAACACTCCCCCTTGGTGGACACAACCGTACCAGATGCTTAAGGTCTCTATAATACGCTTGGGGATGTTGCCTCATTAAAACCTTACCAGGAAAACCCAGTGGGACTGATATGATCATGGACCAGCTTGAAGATGAACCTGAGCAAGAGGAGCCTAAGGAAGGAGTGTGTGTACTTGAGCAAGGAGAACAAGATGAAGGATTGCTTGTAGCTGATCATGGAATGGAGATTTCAAAAGGACCAATGACGAGATCAAAGACCAAAGCCTTACAAAATGTCGATGATACTTTACTTAACCAAATCAAGATCCAAGACCAAGCTCTACTTACCACTATGGTTTGTATCCGAGCTGACTAGTACATGAGTTGGTGTTATTTTAGGTGCTCTTTTCCTTGTTAAGTCTTTTTTTCCCATTGGGTTTTGGCTTTCAAGGTTTTTAATGAGGCCTAGGTAGCACCTCGTAATTGCTCATGTGTCTAGTCATATGGACCGACTTGTTCAGTCCTTAGTTAAAGCTCTAGACAATGTTTTTCTTTAAGCTTTGCGTTTTGAGTTAGGTTTTCGTGGAGCCTGTTCCTCGAACCTATTTAATCTCCCTCTTGTGCCTTTGGCCGAATTATCTAATCTTTGAAAAACCAAAATCTCTCTCAAGTTTAGATCAATCTCTCTCGGTGTGTTGTATCTGAGTGAGAATCTTATTCGAATCGTTGTGTGTTGTATCAACGAGTCAAACAAGTTCTTGTTCAAGTCTTCCATCACTTGTACAAGTTCCATCATCTATCTTCCATCCATCCTATGCCAACTGAGTTACTTCCTATCGTAAATCACAAACCAACACTCCATATTCTTCATTTTATCATTCGTCACATCTGAAGTCGAACCCATTGGTTTGATCTCCTCCATTCACGGTTCACTCGTGATTACTTAGCTTCTGAAGTGAGGATCATAAGGGAATTCACATTATCTGGTATCAGAGCACGCTTCAACAAGCTAAGTGTTCTCCAACGATTCAGTTTCAACTTATTTGATCGATTTTTCAAAAGTGACTTTTCGGTTCCTTTGTATTCACGACTTGATCTGTTCGATTGATTTTAGATCAACTGATTCAGAGTTGTTAGTTGTGTTTGAGATTCGGATCTGTTTTTTTCCTTTTGTTAAATCTCGATTCTAGTTTTGTTAAAGTCTTTTCGAATTCAAAACCAAGTGACTTTTCATATTATTGCAATCTACGTTATCGTTCTGATCGTGTTTTGAGAATTTGATTTTGTTGCGATCAATTCTATACTTGTTTGCTGTGTTGTTTAATTTATTAGGAGCTATTTACTGCAAGTTGTTGTGTTGAACGTTTCAGGTACCATGACGGATGATGATGATGATATAGGAACAAGTGCAACGCACCCAAACAAGTTGCTACTCGAAGCTTTGTCTGCCTAATTGAGGAAGATGTTTCAGGCTGAGGCTGAGTACAGACAACATGAACGAGAAGAACGCCGAAAGAACAGATATAGAAGGTCTGGCAAAGAGCATGTTGATGGAATTTCCAAAGAGAAGTCTGACGAACCTATTCCTGTAGAAGATGGATCCGGAGCTGACAAGTATTATGACGATAATGATTCATCAAGAGACAGCCGAAGGGGATCTAGACAATCTAAGGACCGTACCAAGGATAACTTTGCTCGTATCAAGTTGAAAATACCTCCTTTCCATGGAAATTGTGATCCAGACGCTTACTTTGAGTGGGAAAAAAAGATTGAACTCATCTTTGTTGCGAAACACTACACTGAGGAGAACAGGATCAAAGTGGCAGCAACTGAGTTCTATGATTATGCCTTGAATTGGTGGGATCAATTGGTCACAACAAGAAGAAGGAATGGAGATTTTGAAGTTTCTTCGTGGAATGAGATAAAGAATCTCATGAGGAAGAGATTCGTTCCTAGTCACTATAACCGAGATCTTCATCAAAGGCTCAGTAGGTTAACTCAGGGAACACGCACTGTGGAAGAGTATTTCCAAGAGATGGAAAAACGAATGCTGAGAGCCGACATTGTGGAGCATAAGGAAGCCACCATGGCACGCTTCTTAGGAGGCCTCAACCGAGAGATTCAGGATTGTCTTGAGACTAACTCTATGAAGAATTGGAAGTGAGGATCTCCTCCATTCACGGTTCACTCGTGATTACTTAGCTTCTGAAGTGAGGATCATAAGGGAATTCACATTAGGGACAAAATCATGGTGAAGGAAAAGAGAAGTCTGACAAACCTATTCATGTAGAAGATGGATCCGGAGCTGAAAAGTATTATGACGATAGTGATTCATCAAGAGGCAGCCGAAGGGGATCTAGACAATCTAAGGACCGTACCAAGGATAAATTTGCTGGTATCAAGTTGAAAATACCTCCTTTCCATGGAAATTGTGATCCGGACGCTTACCTTGAGTGGGAAAAAAAGATTGAACTCATCTTTGTTGCTAAACACTACACTGAGGAGAACAGGATCAAAGTGGCAGCAACTGAGTTCTATGATTATGCCTTGAATTGGTGGGATCAATTGGTCACAACAAGAAGAAGGAATGGAGATTTTGAAGTTTCTTCGTGGAATGAGATAAAGAATCTCATGAGGAAGAGATTCGTTCCTAGTCACTATAACCGAGATCTTCATCAAAGGCTCAGTAGGTTAACTCAGGGAACATGCACTGTGGAAGAGTATTTCCAAGAGATGGAAAAACGAATGCTGAGAGCCGACATTGTGGAGCATAAGGAAGCCACCATGGCACGCTTCTTAGGAGGCCTCAACCGAGAGATTCAGGATTGTCTTGAGACTAACTCTATGAAGAATTGGAAGTGAGGATCTCCTCCATTCACGGTTCACTCGTGATTACTTAGCTTCTGAAGTGAGGATCATAAGGGAATTCACATTAGGGACAAAACCATGGTGAAGGAAAAGAGAAGTCTGACAAACCTATTCATGTAGAAGATGGATCCGGAGCTGAAAAGTATTATGACGATAGTGATTCATCAAGAGGCAGCCGAAGGGGATCTAGACAATCTAAGGACCGTACCAAGGATAAATTTGCTGGTATCAAGTTGAAAATACCTCCTTTCCATGGAAATTGTGATCCGGACGCTTACCTTGAGTGGGAAAAAAAGATTGAACTCATCTTTGTTGCTAAACACTACACTGAGGAGAACAAGATCAAAGTGGCAGCAACTGAGTTCTATGATTATGCCTTGAATTGGTGGGATCAATTGGTCACAACAAGAAGAAGGAATGGAGAGTTTGAAGTTTCTTCGTGGAATGAGATGAAGAATCTCATGAGGAAGAGATTCGTTCGTAGTCACTATAACCGAGATCTTCATCAACGGCTCAGTAGGTTAACTCAGGGAACACGCACTGTGGAAGAGTATTTCCAAGAGATTGAAAAACTAATGCTGAGAGCCGACATTATGGAGCAACTGAGGCCTCAACCGAGAGATTCAGGATCGTCTTGAGACTCAACTCTATGAAGAATTGGAAGAAATGCTTCACAAAGCCGTGATGTATGAGCAGCAAGTAAAGAGGAAGGGATCTTACAAATCATCTCTCGGCTATTCTAGCCAATACCGAACAAGTTACTCACGAGATGATAAGTCCAAGTTCTCTAAGGATAGTAAGACAGTTCCAATGTCCAAGACCGAGTCAACCTCTATTCAGGATACTAAAGCTAAGCCTAAGGATGGCACAAGAAGCAGAGATGTCAAATGTTTCAAGTGTCAAGGGCTTGGGCATTATGCATACGAGTGCATCAACAAACGCGCAATGATACTTTTGGACAATGGCGAGGTAACAACTGAGGATGAGTCAAAGGAAGAATCACCTGAGGAAACAGAGCTATTACCGATTAGGGGGGAACTTCTTCTAGCAAGAAGAACATTGAGTGTGCAAACTAAAACCGAAGAGGAAGCTCAAAGAGAGAATCTGTTTCATACCCGGTGCCTTGTACAAGGCAAAGTGTGTAGTCTGATCATAGATGGAGGAAGCTGCACCAACGTTGTAATACCCCAGTCTAGAGCAGAAATTACCCTCGAGCAGAAATAATTTTTGAAGACCGATGCAGACAATTTTAAACATTCCGGGAATTGTGTCGAAGATGCCCAAGACATCAATGGAGTTAATGCAAAAGGATTCATCTCAAGAAAAATTCTGACGCGACCTATAAAAATCAAAGAAGCCGATAGAACTGAGAAATGACACTCCGAACGAAATAATTCACAGATGGTGCGTCGTCCGGCAAAACATTCTAAGATTTTGTAGAGCTCTTAAGGACACGCAGAGGAAGCGTATGAGCTAAGAAAATCCAGTTTTGGACGGTTGACGCAGATGTTATGAAGAAAACATCAAGAAGGTCCGAGATGAGATAAGGCCAGAAGATTTTGTCAAAGGAGGTGCGGCACCCATTCAAATGAGGTGAAATTTTGTGGAGATACTAAGGACACATGGAGGAGTATTTTGAAAGAAACAGATCTCTTTTTGGACGGCTGCCGCAGAAGTTTTGATGCAAATACTAAGGAGCTCCGAGATGAGATATGCCGAAACGATTTGGCCATAGGAGATGCGTCACCCAGCCAAATCTAGTGAAACTTTTTGGAGACACTAAGGACATCTGAAAGAGAATTTAGAAAGAAGCAGATCGCATTTTGGACGGCGGACGCGGTTGTTATGATATAAGCCGTTCGGAGCTCGAAAATGGGCAATACCGAGAAAAGTCAAGGAAGGTCAGTCAGGGACCCACTACCCACGAATTTTGCTTGGCAGACAAGGAGGTGTAGAGCTCCTGAATGGGTATAAATACCCCCAGACCTCTTCAGTTATCCTCATTCACAAATTCCTTCATAAACCATAAACCAAGAGAGAGAGAAACCTTATAAGGTTAGAGAGAGAAAATAAGTAGTGTGTGAGTGAGCCAGGGGAAGCTTAGATCGTGGATAGAAGTTGGTCTTCGGTTAAGGTGAGTTCAGGGGATAGTAGCCCAGCGTTGATTATGATTCTTACTATAACGTGATGTTTCTCGATGTGGACGGGCTAGCGTTATACTATGGATCTGGTCACGGTGGAATTTCTTGTTGCATGTACTGTTGCTTGGTTGATTTTGTGATTGTTTATGCATGTTTGTGTGTTGCATGAGGATCGACATGGTACAACACCGGGTGCCTTGTGCTCCGTGGATTATATCATTTCAGATCTATGTTTGTAAGCTGACGTTTGTGCAGGTGACTCCCGCGGTATGAATTAATGTGTTTCTGCAGGGCATACCCGCGTGGAGTATTGTTAAGTGTTGTGGATTATTGTTAAGGGTTGTTAAGTAGTGTGATGAAGTGTTATGTGGTGTTTAGTGTGGGGATAGGTGCAGATCATGTAGGTGAGTTTATCCTACATGATTTGAGGACAGTGTGGTCAGATTCCCCGCTTTCCTTACCGTGAGTTTATCGGTAAGAAGACTCGGAGAGACGGGATTGCAGCCTGGGGCCGAGTAAGGGATAGCCGTATATAGTCGGAATCCTACCGGGATACACCGTGAGTTTATCGGGCCGGTTGAGCGTAAGGGGATAGCCGTAGATAGTCGGAATCCCGCCGAGATGCACCGTGAGTTTATCGGGGCTCGGTCTCATGCGTGATGTTCCGACTTGATGGTCTTTGTGATAGTCAAGTGCAGGGTTTTCACGGGAAGGGGAATCGACCGGCACACTGATGAGATCTCAATTCCTACGCGTAAGTGTGTGAGCGTTGTGAGAACGCAGAGTGATTTGGAGTGGTGTCGTGAAGAGTGTGCGGTACCAATACTTTTAGGCGTCTGAGATCTATTTTTATTGCTTCGGTTATTATTATCTTATGCTTCGGCTATTGATTATTTAATGCTTGATTGATTATTTGTTTGGGGTTCTGGGATGGTTATATTTGTTGATTGTGCTCCGGACTCACTGAGTAATCTTAGATTACTCACCCCTTTCCCCTCTCTCGCAGGTACCAGTAGGAGTGGCGCGGAACGTTAGGGCACCGGAGTAGATTTGGCTTGGCTTTTGTAAAACTGGTTTGTAGCTAAAGTATGCATTATCTCTTTTGGCACTAGGCTTGGCCACAAAGATATATATATATATATATATATATATATATATATATATATATATATATATATATGTTTGTAAGAACATGTTTTCGGAATGATATGAATAAAAAGGAATGTTTTTACAAACTTGGCTTGCTTAATGATATTAGTCTAGTCCGGACTAACACAACTCGAGACCAACGTACGGGTTGAAAAGCCTTAGGCCGCGGTCGAGAGGTATCGGAGTTGGTCGGATGGACCGGCCTTAAGCTCAGTGACCTCTGAGACGGGCTGGACTATCTGATTAACCTCGACTTGTGGCATCTGCGGATCAGGCTAGGCTGAGGGATTGGTCGCTCGCGTTCTTGTTTGATTGTCGTTCGACCAGTCCTGTCTAGTCCAGTTTGGGGGTGTTACAAATGGTGGTATCAGAGCATGGTTCATGATCATGCTTCGGGACAAGCCTTTTTCAATGTTTTATCGAGTCAAAAGTGTCGCAAAAGCCAATTAGGATAATCCGGTACGTTCCGCCATTAGATTGCTAAGTAGTTTGATACCCTTTGTAGATTTTCGGCTATTGGTGGAGTGGTCAGAAGCTGAGGGGTATGTCATTGAGTCAGGAAGATGCAAAGCTCTTTCGATGTTCAAATACGATGGACAGATCTGTGATCTTCAACAATGAAAGCGAGGATCGAGTGACAAGGCGGAGTTATGTTTCAAAGACGAGCAGTGAGTTTGATCCAATGGATGATGAGTACTTATTGATGCGGGAAATTTTTAAGTCATCATACTTACCTCTGAGTTCCCTTGGGACTGGTGTTGGCACATCTGGAACCTAAGTACCGCTCCAGTTAAACCATCAGAAAAGTGTGCATCGTGAACAAGGAGAAGTTATGAACCGACTGGAAGATCAAAACGGCGAAAGAAAGCAGCCGAACGTGGGTGAACGACAGCGAGCTGATCCTACCTTAACTATGGTGCACGACCTCTTATCGAAGGTGATCTTGAAGCAAGTAACTCCCAATCGGAATGCTGAGGAAGCGCAAGCCCCAGATTTCCTAAAGATCGTGATACTTATGAAGACCTTGGGAACTTATTGTTTCGAGGGGAAGCCAGACCCTTATGAGGCAGATGCATGGCTACAAAGTATGGAGAAGAACTTTGCAGCGACCAGGTGCCCATCTGAGTTTAAGAAGGATATTGGTGTATACTATCTGGAAAAGGAAGCATTAGGTTGGTGGAGTAGTATTGACCGCCAGACCGGCCATACTACCAATACATGGGAGAAATTCCGAGAAGAATTCAAGCAGAAGTATTTTCCACCGGAGGCTCGTGATCGACTAGTTCAAGAATTCCTCAGATTGGAGCAGGGAGAGAAGAGCGTGAGAGAATATGAGGCAGAGTTTATGAAGCTACAAAGATATGCCACATACTTCAACGTCAGCAACCAAGCTCTAGCAAGACAATTCATGCAAGGGTTGAATCCGGAGATAGGAAGCCGACTTCAATCGGTAACCTTCACCAATCCTCATGAAGCCATAGAGAAGGCGGTGAATGTGGAAGTCTATCTACCTCAAGAAAAGGAGGCAGAAAATAAGAAGAAAGAAAACACAGAATCTGGCACAATCAAGTTATCAAGACCGACTAAGTCTGTGAAGCGCGATCAACCATCAAGTCGTGAAAGAACTCGGAATGGAGGAATCTTAAAGCTGAAGAAGATAGTTCACAAGAGAACATGTCACATGTGTGGAGAAGAAGGACACTTTGCTCGAAACTGCCTAGATAACAACATAAAGTCTGATAACCCCGCATCCATCAGATGTTATGCATGTGGAGAAAAAGGTCATTATGCGATAGTATGTCCATCCAAGCGGTCTAGTGCTTCAGAGTGGAATGGTAGACAAGGGAGACTGACTCAATCGACGAATTAACCCTCGGCCAAGCGTCAAGCCTAGCGAGTAGAGTATAAGTATTAGATGTGTTAGCCTTCAATTCGGCAGGACCCGGAAAGGTCCCAAACCAGGTACGTATGGGCGCTAACCCTCTTTTGCGTGATGAATGATTTTCTTGTTGAGTGCTTGCGTGTTATGGTTATGGTGGTTTGGTAGAATTGTTAAATCCCGGAGTGACCCATAGAGTGTCTATGTTTAGGCTTGTAATTTGAGATGAGGGTGGATGTCCTTGTGTGAGCCCCTGGAATTGAAACCCTTAAGTTGGTCAGTATGGTAATAGGAGTACCCGTGGAAATCTTGGATAGAGTTGATAATGGAAGTCTAGGAAAGGCCTAGAAACCAAATCTAGTTTGAACCATTCAGTTTGAGAACCATGGTGAGCGTGTGAGTTGGCCTTAGAAATAGGAAAACCTTGGAGGATTGAATGAGGATGGTGGCAACAAAGCTGATTGCGGATTTGAGAGGTATGGATCTGAGGGAAAGGCCAAGCTCAGTATTGAAGACAACGGTGTGACAAAACGAGAAGAACTAGACGAGACAGTAACCCCGGGAAAGAAAAACGAGAGTATCAGGAAGGTTGTGATATCAAGGGAGGACTTCACCAGATAATATCGAAGGAAGATATGGCGACATCAAAGGGAAAGGTCAGGAGACTGAACCCAAAGGAAGTTTGCCATGGACGTGAATTCGAGGACAAATTCATTTTAAGGGGGGAGAATGTAATACCCCAGTCTAGAGCAGAAATTACCCTCGAGCAGCAGAAATAATTTTTGAAGACCGATGCAGACAATTTTAAACATTCCGGAATTGTGTCGAAGATGCCCAAGACATCAATGGAGTTAATGCAAAAGGATTCATCTCAAGAAAAATTCTGACGCGACCTATAAAAATCAAAGAAGCCGATAGAACTGAGAAAGGACACTCCGAACGAAATAATTCACAGATGGTGCGTCGCCCGGCAAAACATTCTAAGATTTTGTAGAGCTCTTAAGGACACGCAGAGGAAGCGTATGAGCTAAGAAAATCCAGTTTTGGACGGTTGACGCAGATGTTATGAAGAAAACATCAAGAAGGTCCGAGATGAGATAAGGCCAGAAGATTTTGTCAAAGGAGGTGCGGCACCCATTCAAATGAGGTGAAATTTTGTGGAGATACTAAGGACACATGGAGGAGTATTTTGAGAGAAACCGATCTCTTTTTGGACGGCTGCCGCAGAAGTTTTGATGCAAATACTAAGGAGCTCCGAGATGAGATATGCCGAAACGATTTGGCCATAGGAGATGCGTCACCCAGCCAAATCTAGTGAAACTTTTTGGAGACACTAAGGACATCTGAAAGAGAATTTAGAAAGAAGCAGATCGCATTTTGGACGGCGGACGCGGTTGTTATGATATAAGCCGTTCGGAGCTCGAAAATGGGCAATACCGAGAAAAGTCAAGGAAGGTCAGTCAGGGACCCACTACCCACGAATTTTGCTTGGCAGACAAGGAGGTGTAGAGCTCCTGAATGGGTATAAATACCCCCAGACCTCTTCAGTTATCCTCATTCACAAATTCCTTCATAAACCATAAACCAAGAGAGAGAGAAACCTTATAAGGTTAGAGAGAGAAAATAAGTAGTGTGTGAGTGAGCCAGGGGAAGCTTAGATCGTGGATAGAAGTTGGTCTTCGGTTAAGGTGAGTTTAGGGGATAGTAGCCCAGCGTTGATTATGATTCTTACTATAACGTGATGTTTCTCGATGTGGACGGGCTAGCGTTATACTATGGATCTGGTCACGGTGGAATTTCTTGTTGCATGTACTGTTGCTTGGTTGATTTTGTGATTGTTTATGCATGTTTGTGTGTTGCATGAGGATCGACATGGTACAACACCGGGTGCCTTGTGCTCCGTGGATTATATCATTTCAGATCTATGTTTGTAAGCTGACGTTTGTGCAGGTGACTCCCGCGGTATGAATTAATGTGTTTCTGCAGGGCATACCCGCGGTGGAGTATTGTTAAGTGTTGTGGATTATTGTTAAGGGTTGTTAAGTAGTGTGATGAAGTGTTATGTGGTGTTTAGTGTGGGGATAGGTGCAGATCATGTAGGTGAGTTTATCCTACATGATTTGAGGACAGTGTGGTCAGATTCCCCGCTTTCCTTACCGTGAGTTTATCGGTAAGAAGACTCGGAGAGACGGGATTGCAGCCTGGGGCCGAGTAAGGGATAGCCGTATATAGTCGGAATCCTACCGGGATACACCGTGAGTTTATCGGGCCGGTTGAGCGTAAGGGGATAGCCGTAGATAGTCGGAATCCCGCCGAGATGCACCGTGAGTTTATCGGGGCTCGGTCTCATGCGTGATGTTCCGACTTGATGGTCTTTGTGATAGTCAAGTGCAGGGTTTTCACGGGAAGGGGAATCGGCCGGCACACTGATGAGATCTCAATTCCTACGCGTAAGTGTGTGAGCGTTGTGAGAACGCAGAGTGATTTGGAGTGGTGTCGTGAAGAGTGTGCGGTACCAATACTTTTAGGCGTCTGAGATCTATTTTTATTGCTTCGGTTATTATTATCTTATGCTTCGGCTATTGATTATTTAATTGCTTGATTGATTATTTGTTTGGGGTTCTGGGATGGTTATATTTGTTGATTGTGCTCCGGACTCACTGAGTAATCTTAGATTACTCACCCCTTTCCCCTCTCTCGCAGGTAACCAGTAGGAGTGGCGCGGAACGTTAGGGCACCGGAGTAGATTTGGCTTGGCTTTTGTAAAACTGGTTTGTAGCTAAAGTATGCATTATCTCTTTTGGCACTAGGCCTTGGCCACAAAGATATATATATATATATATATATATATATATATATATATATATATAATATATATAGTTTGTAAGAACATGTTTTCGGAATGATATGAATAAAAAGGAATGTTTTTACAAACTTGGCTTGCTTAATGATATTAGTCTAGTCCGGACTAACACAACTCGAGACCAACGTACGGGTTGAAAAGCCTTAGGCCGCGGTCGAGAGGTATCGGAGTTGGTCGGATGGACCGGCCTTAAGCTCAGTGACCTCTGAGACGGGCTGGACTATCTGATTAACCCCGACTTGTGGCATCTGCGGATCAGGCTAGGCTGAGGGATTGGTCGCTCGTGTTCTTGTTTGATTGTCGTTCGACCAGTCCTGTCTAGTCCGGTTCGGGGGTGTTACAAACGTAGCTAGTGAAACAATGGTCAAGAAGCTCAACCTCAAAGCTCAGCCTCATCTGGTACCTTATACACTTAATTGGCTGAATGATGAAGGAGAGATGAAAGTGTCTGAGCAGATTAAGGTTTCTTTGGAGATTGGCGAGTACAAAGATGAAGTTTTGTGTGATGTATTGCCTATGGAAGCTAGCCACATCCTTTTAGGAAGACCATGGCAATCAGATAGGAAGGTTGTGCATGACGGTTATACTAATCGTCATACCTTCATGTTCAAAGGCAAAAAGAATGTATTGGTGCCTATGACTCCACAAGAGATCTACAACGATCAGAAAAAGAGTAAGAAACCAATTAAGCATCAGAATTTCTTTTCTAAGGCAGGTGAGGTAAACAAATCTCTTCATCTTAAACAACCTATTCTTTTGTTTGTGTTTAAAGAGTCACTAATGTGTGAAGCTAATCATCCACCGGTCTATCCGAGTGAACTTAAAGCACTTATGCAGGATTACAAAGATGTCTTTCCAGAAGAGACACCAGATGGATTACCCCCAGTTCGTGGCATAGAACACCAGATAGACTTCATTCTCGGAGCTTCACTTCCCAATCGATCTTCTTACCGCACTAATCCGGTTGAAACAAAAGAGCTACAATGACAGATTGAAGAGCTTATGGCAAAGGGACATATCCGTGAGAGCATGAGCCCTTGTGATGTGCATGTTCTTCTAGTTCAAAAAAAAGATGAAAGCTGAAGAATGTGTGTTGATTGCCGTGCAATCAACAATATCACAGTGAAGTATCACCACCCTATTCCTAGACTAGATGACATGTTAGATGAGTTGCATGGGTCTAGCATATTTTCTAAAATTGATTTGAAGTCTGGCTATCATCAAATTAGAATGAAAGAGGGTGATGAGTGGAAAAATTCATTTAAAACAAAGCATGGTCTATACGAGTGGCTTGTAATGCCATTTGGTCTCACTAATGCTACTAGCACATTCATGCGTCTGATGAATCATGTCCTTAGAGCATACATAGGAGTTTTTGTTGTGGTTTACTTTGATGACATTCTAGTCTATAGCAAGAGTCTAGAAGAGCATATCACACATTTGGGATTGGTTTTAGACTTGCTTAGACGAGAGAAGCTGTATGCTAACCTTAAGAAGTGCACTTTTTGCACAGATAGTGTTATCTTTCTTGGTTTTGAAGTAAGCACTGAAGGAGTTAAGGTTGATGAGGAAAAGGTTAGAGCAATCCGTGACTGGCCAAGCCCAAAGACCGTGGGGGAAGTAAGGAGTTTTCATGGACTGGCAGGCTTCTACCGACGCTTTGTAAAAGATTTCCGTACCATTGCAGCTCCCATGACTTAAGTTATCAAGAAGGATGTCGGGTTTAAATGGGGAGCAGCTCAAGAGGATTCTTTTCAACTCCTTAAACATAAACTTACGCATGCTCCTGTTCTTATTCTTCCTGATTTTCTGAAAACATTTGAAATTGAATGTGATGCATCAGGGATCGGTGCTGTACTTATGCAAGAGAAGAAGCCCATTGCGTTCTTCAGTGAAAAGCTTGGAGGAGCTACTCTCAACTATCCTACATACGACAAGGAGTTGTATGCTCTTGTTCACGCTCTACAGACTTGGCAACACTACCTATGGCCAAAGGAGTTTGTGATTCACACTAATCATGAGTCTTTGAAGCATCTCAAAGGGCAACACAAGCTGAACAAACGACATGCGAGGTGGGTGGAGTTCATTGAGACTTTCCCATACGTAATCAAATACAAACAAGGTAAGGACAATGTGGTTGCTGATGCACTGTCACGAAGGTACACCTTACTCTCTACTCTTGAAGTTAAGATGCTAGGCTTTGATCAGATTAAAGAACTGTGCTCACTTGATAATGATTTTTCCGAAAGTTATGCTGCTTGTTCTAAAACACCCTCGGGTAAATTCTTTCAACAAGATGGGTTTCTCTTCTATGAGAACCGTCTTCGTGTGCCTAATTGTTCTATGAGGGATTTTTTCATGAGGGAAGCTCACGGTGGTGGTTTAATGGGGCATTTCGGTATTGCAAAAACCTTGGAGACTATGAAAGATCATTTATATTGGCCTCACATGAAAAGAGATGTGGAGAGGATCTGTGGAAGATCTGCAACATGTAATCAGGCTAAGTCTAAAGTACAAACTCACGGTTTGTATACCTCTTTACCCTTTCCATCTCATCCGTGGCATGATATCTCAATGGACTTTGTTATGGGATTGCCAAGAACTAGGACTGGTAGAGATTCCATATTTGTGGTTGTGGATAGATTCTCTAAGATGGCTCATTTCATTGCTTGTCATAAGACTGATGATGCTGTGCATGTAGCTAATCTTTTCTTTAGAGAAATTTTTCGAATTCAGGGAATGCCTAAGTCAATCATATCGGATAGAGATGTGAAATTCTTGAGCTACTTTTGGAAAACATTGTGGTCAAAACTAGGTACTAAACTCATGTTTTCTACTACCTGTCATCCCCAAACTTATGGGCAAACTGAAGTTGTGAATAGAACTCTAGGTGTTCTTTTGTGTGCATTGATTAAAAAGAACTTGAAGTCATGGGAAGAATGTTTGCAACATATTTAATTCGCATATAATCACTCTGTGCATTCTGCATCTAAGTTTTCTCCTTTCCAAATTGTTTATGGGTTTAATCCCATCTCCCCATTGGATTTGATATCTTTACCTGTGAGTGAGAGGATAAGCACGGATGGAAAGAAGAAAGCAGATTTGGTGAAACAGATTCATGAGGAAGCAAAAAAGAACTTGGAAGAGAAAACAAAGTTGTATGCCAAACACGCAAACAAGGGGTGACATGAGCAGATCTTTGAAGAAGGAGACTTGGTGTGGATTCATTTGAGAAAGGAAAGATTCCCAGCCGAAAGGAAATCCAAGCTCATGCCAAGAGTAGATGGTCCTTTCAAGATCATCAAACGAATCAACAACAATGCCTATCAGATCGATCTTGAAGGTAAGTACAAGGTTAGCTCTACATTTAATGTTTCTGATCTTGTTCCTTTTTGTGCAGATGGTCCGGATTTGAGGACAAATCCTTTTAAAGGAGGAGGAGATGATATGATCATGGACCAGCTTGAAGATGAACCTGAGCAAGAGGAGCCTAAGGAAGGAGTGCGTGTAGTTGAGCAAGGTGAACAAGAGGAAGGATTGCTTGTAGCTTATCATGGAATGAAGATTTCAAAAGGACCAATGACGAGATCAAAGACCAAAGCCTTACACAGTGCCGTGGAGACTTTACTTACCACTATGGTTTGTATCCGAGCTGACTAGTACATGAGTTGGTGTTATTTTAGGTTCTCTTTTCCTTGTTAAGTCTTTTTTTCCCATTGGGTTTTGGCTTTCAAGGTTTTTAATGAGGCCTAGGTAGCACCTCGTGATTGCTCATGTGTCTAGTCATATGGACCAACTTGTTCAGTCCTTAGTTAAAACTCTAGACTTTGTTTTTCTTTAAGCTTTGCGTTTTGAGTTAGGTTTTCGTGGAGCCTGTTCCTCGAACCTATTTAAACTCCCTCTTGTGCCTTTGGCCGAATTATCTAATCTTTGAAAAACCAAAATCTCTCTCAAGTTTAGATCAATCTCTCTCGGTGTGTTGTATCTGAGTGAGAATCTTGTTCGAATCGTTGTGTGTTGTATCAACGAGTCAAACAAGTTCTTGTGCAAGTCTTCCATCACTTGTACAAGTTCCATCATCTATCTTCGATCCATCCTATCCCAACTGAGTTACTTCCTATCGTAAATCACAAACCAACACTCCATATTCTTCATTTTATCATTTGTCACATCTGAAGTCGAACCCATTGGTTTGATCTCCTCCATTCACGGTTCACTCGTGATTACTTAGCTTCTGAAGTGAGGATCATAAGGGAATTCACATTAGGGACAAAACCATGGTGAAGGAAAAAGAGTGCAACACATATTACTCCCCCTGATTTGAGCATCATTGAAGATCTCCAAGTCTTCGCATTCCAATCTGGTGTATGAGTTTCTTGAGTGTTGAATTCAGTAGCGCCTTGGTGAATAGATCGTCTGAACTTTCACTCCATCGGACTTTCAGAACTTGAACTTGACCATCCTTTTGTAATTCATGTGTGAAGAAGAACTTAGGCAAAATGTGCTTCGTCCGGTCCCCCTTAATGTAGCCGTCCTTGAGCTGTGCAGTGCAGGCTGCGTTGTCTTCATACATGATGGTCTTCAATGTTGTAGCTGTGCCTTGAGAAAGGCTGCCTACGTACCCTCGGAAGGGATCAAGCCACACGTAGTTCCTATTTATTGACCATGTCACAATCTGATCTTATGAATAACCTGCATGAGCAAAACAAACTAAACCAAAACAAACTAAACCTTCTTTGGTTTAATCAGTATAAAATAAACCCAAATAAATAATGCAGGAAGAATAGACTCAAAACTAACTGAACATTCCTTTATACCGTTCCATTGCCTTTGGGTTGGATATGGACTAAATCTAGATAGGAGGCTCACGGCAAAACAAAAAAACTTGGTCTAGCGTGGCTAGCCAAATTAAATTAAAGCTCATATGGCACTGAGGTATGGCATTTTTGGACCGAATGGATCACTGTCCAATCCAAGGCTTCTCGCACCACCATTGGGCCTGGTCAATGGGTGGACCTGGTTCATATTAAATATCTTGAGTAATTTCTCAGTATATTCCAGTTGATGCACAAAGATTCCATTATTCATGTAGTCAAGCTGTAATCTCAAACATAACTTATTTTTACCTAGGTCTTTCATTTCAAACTCTTTCTTTAAATACTCAACTTCTTGGGCGATTTCACCAGAGGTTCCTAGTATGTTTAAATCATCGACATACACTGCTACGATTACAAATCCTTTGTTTGCAAACTTCTTTATGAGTATACATGTACTGATGGGGTCGTTCTTATAGCCTTCCATACGCCCCCTTTGTTTAAGTCATAAAGGAATTTTTCCAGCCTTATGCAGTGTTGTTCTCGAGAACCTTTCTTATCTTTGAGCTCAATACCCTCTGGTGGTCTCATATATATATATATATATTTCATTATCCAGTGGACCATATAAATGTGCGGTCACTTACATCCATTAGCCGCAAATCAAATTTCTCTTTTATAGCCAGACTTATCAAGAATCAGAATGTCTTAGCATCCACCACAGGGGAGTATATCTCCTCATAATCTATTCCTGGTCTTTGTAAGAATCCTTATGCAATAAGCCGTGCCTTATATCTCACGATTTCACCATGTTCATTTCTCACAATTACAAAGACTCATTTGTGTCCAACAGGTTTTACATCGAATGGTGTCCTTATTATTAGACCAAACACATTCCTCTTTCTTTGATATATTCAACTCCACGTCTATGTATTCTTTTCATTTTTAATAAGTCAGATCTTTGAGTGCACTCTAATATAGACGTGGTTCCCGATCCCCGTTTAACTCAAGTGCTACCTTGTAAGAAAATATACCACTGATGTCGACATCTTTTCGGTTCCATTGTATTTCAGACAAGATATAGTTTATTGAGATCTCATTATTATCTAGACCTTCAGGACCTTGAGATTTGGCGTCCCAAAACTCATTGATCGGTTCCTTCGGGTCATTAGCCGCGGCCATGTCTATGGTTTCCCGAACCTCGGTTTCAACTATTGCACATTTCTTTGATTTCCGAGGGTTCTTATCATTGGAACCTACTGGTCTACCACATTTCTTACGTGCAATGGACTCTTTAACAACTTGAGTGTGTCCCTTTTGGACATCGATTCGTACTGGTGCATTACAAGATGGTATGTATGATTTTGTTACTTTCTTCGGGTCAGCAAAAGAATCTGGCAATTGATTAGCTAGCTTTTGTAAATGTATAATCTTTTGGATCTCTGGTTCACATTCTAGAGTCCAAGGATCTTGCCATGTTAAGGTTGTTTGATTCCATGATATCTCATTAACCAGCTTGTTAGTCTCTCCACCTTAAATAATATATTTGGATTTATTAAAATAACAATCCGTATAATGGTGGGATAATCATATAATATATATATATATATATATATATATATATTCCCATCCTCCTTTGAGGTTCCATCTTTGTTCTCTGTGGTGGTTCTATGGGTACATAAATGGCACACCCAAATGTCTTGAGATGGGGAAATGTCTGGCTCATGACCCGTAAGTAATTGGGATGGTGAATATCTATGCTTACTAGATGGCCTGATGCGTATAAGCTCTACTGCATGTATTACTGCGTGTCCCTAAGCAACTACTAGAAGCTTCGAACTCATGAGTAATGGTCGAGCAATCAATTGTACTAGTTTAATGAAGGATTCAGCTAATCCGTTCTGTGTATGGACATGTGCCACGGGATGTTCCACACTTACCCCCATAGACATACAGTAGTCATTAAACGCTTGGGACGTAAATTCACCAGCATTGTCTAGACGTATAGTCGTAAGTGGAAAATCTTGAAAGTGGGCTCGCAGTCTGATGATCTGGGCCAGCAACCTAGCAAACGCTTGGTTTCTAGTGGATAATAAGCAAACATGCGACCAGCGGGTCGATGCATCAATGAGGACCATAAAATATCTAAACGTCCCACATGGTGGGTGTATTAGTCCACATATATCTCCTTGTATTCTTTCTAGAAGGTTCAAAGTCTCTTTAGTTACTTTGACTGGTGATGGCCTTATAATGAGTTTCCCTTATGCACATGATACACACGTGAGATTCTTAGGAATAACTAGTTATAACGGCCTTACAATGAGTTTCCCTTATGCCTTATAATGAGTTATTTTAGAGTGTGCCCTTTTGAATTTGATATTAGTTTACGCATCATGTTAGAACCGGGATGGCCAAGCCGGTCATGCCATATATGGAATTGCTTTGTAAACCTCTTGCTTACTGCAGCATTAGCTTCTATCATATATTACCTTGGCATAGTAAAGGCCAGTAGATAATGCGCGTGTAGTCTCTAAGACCTTCTTATGGCCTTGGGTGATCTCAGTAATATGTATGTAACGACCCTAAACCCACTCTGGCCCATTTAACTTTTTCTGTCTTGTGACCCAAGTTGGTCCATCACTCTTTACCAATCGTGTATGTGTGGTCGAGCCTAAGCATCTCCCTCTTCGTTTACTTATCTCGCAGCCGCCGCCAAAGAAGAGAGAGAGAGAGTCAGAAGAAGAGAGAGAGAGAGAGAGAGAGAGAGAGAGAGAGGAGAGGAGAGGAGAGAAGAATAAGGAGACCGTCTTTACTCTCTCCACCGCTGTCGTCCCCCATTATCGGGAGTTGAAGCTTCACCGTGCCGTCCTCCTCCGCCACCACTGTCACTTTTTCTGCACCAGCCATCACTGTAGAGTCTCGCCAAAGCCATCTCAAGTCGCTGCGGCTCAATCCGGGGAGAAGAAGACGCGATCCAGTCGTTGCTTTCTCCACAAGCCATCACGCAACCACCATCTCCGATTTGCTATTGTGCTCCGATCTCGACACCACCACGTTTTCCTCCTTTCTGGCGTTGCACATCACCTCCGCCAGTGCTCGCCGGTGACTACATCGCCGATCCCATCCCCGGAGCTCCGACCGCATCTTCCTCAGCAACACCACACGATCTCGGCAGTTAGTGATATTAGATTTATTTAGTTTAATTTAGTTTTAGTTAGATTTTCGGTTTGATTTAGTTAAGTTGGTTTAATCCTGGTTTGGCTCAATTTAAGTTGGTTTATGAATTCTGTTGGGTTTGGATCCGGTTTGGGTAACCGGGTCGGTCGGGTCCGGTTTGGCTGTTGACTGGTTTGACCAGTTTGACCATTGACCGTTGATTTTTCTATTGACTTTGACCAGTTGACCCGTTAACCGTTTTTCGTCGTTCAAAGGCCGTTCCCACTCGATTTTTCGTGTTGATTTCAGATTTGACATCCTTTTAAGCATTTGGAGACATGAAACCTCAGTTTTCCCAGTTCCAAAGGTGAGGGTGGCTTTCCACAGAATTATGTACTTTCACCTATAACTTCTAAGATGGGAATTAGAGCTATATATTATCTGTTTCGTTGATTGAGTCTAGGTAGTATTGTTTGTAAATTTGAGAAAGGGATATAGATGATTCGACCCATTGATTGTGCATGTTAAATTGATAATTTTTTGTTATATATAATTATAATACCTATATATAATTATACGAGGAGTCGAGCATGTTAGAGTTTAGAGATTGCGGGGGTACAGAGACAGACTTCTGTACTAGCTACGCCTTTTGTGAGAGGGGGTACGAGCAGCCTACCGGTGCCTTAAGATCGATAAATCGTCAAACCCGGCGGTGTGAGTGGGCACTATCCCATACTGACCACCTAGTGGGAGGGTGTTGACGGTCACTGGTACCGTTCGTAGGGTTGTTGATTGCTCATTGGGTACTTTAGGTTCCGTGTTTTTTCATGTCTAGTTTCTTTTTACCGTTTTTGATGTGTTACCGTTTTTAGCATCCCGTACCTCACTGAGTGACTCCCCTGTTACTCACCCCTCCTTCTTTCTTTTTCAGGTGAGGCGAACAGGTAGATGTGTATCAGATCGGGTGCAACTTTGGGAGTTTTTATGCTTTTATTCGTATTTTATTTCAGGCATTATTTTTTTACGATTTATTCCAGTTATTTCGGTTATGAGACGTATTTATGGATTTCGGGAAATCAAGACGTGGTTTAGTGGTTAATTGGAGAATTTGAGAATTTGAGTTATGCGATGTGATTAGTGGCACACCATCTCGAGTGAGGATGAGACGGGTGTTACATTTTGGTAGCAGAGCCTAGGTTTTAGCTGTCCCGGTTCTGACCCGGGAAGTGGATTTAAAAATTCGGTTTTCAAAGGTTTTTCAAATTTTCTGGGAATTGAGGGATTTTAAAAAGAAATATTGCACCCATATAGTATTAATCTACTATTCGTTTATCTCAGTTCCGTCAGCAGATTCTAATCCAGTTTCTCTCTTTTTCAGATGCCGCCAAAGAAGAGTACTCGAGTTACTAGGGGCAGAGGCAGAGGTCATGGGCGCACAGCTGAGACTAGCGGAGTTGCAACCAGGATAACCAGGATGCGATGAGGCGGGTTTTCGGTCAATTCCCCCACGAACTATGTCTCGCTTGCTTATTCATACACGAAGTATTGAACTAAGCTAAAAACTACACAAACTAACTAAAAACTTTAATTTAATACATGATCTATTAAAATACGGCCAATTTCAACAAAACCGCAATTATAATATGGTTTATCAGATGACCGTAGACGAACGGTTTGGTTTGGTTCGGTTTAAGTTTTTTTATTTAAACAGAGACCAAAACAACGTCGTTTTGATAAAAACAAACAATTTGCTTGGGGGGGGGGAATCGAACTAGGGGCTAGAAGACGGCAAGGGAGTTACTTACGCCACTAGGATACTTGAGCTTTTTGACAGTTTTAATACAATACAATCATATATATTGTGTATTTTTCGTGATTAAGAAGCATAATTAATTAAAAATTAAAAACAAAAATTCTGCAATAAAATTGAAATAAAAATTGTTTTCTTTTGAATTCTTAAATTATATCTGGTTTGAGAATATGATTTGTTGAAGAATACAAGAAGTGGATAAATTATTTATTTTTCTTATTAATTACGTTTCCATATATTTTTGTCTTCTCCAACAAAATATTTTTTTTTTATCAAATTCAACTATCAAATTCTTCTCTTTAAATTTTTCAATAAATAAAAAAAAATTTTGTGCACAAAAAAAAATTAAAAAAATTGTTTTTCTTTTGAAATCTTAAATTATATCTGCTCTGAGAAGATGATTTTTTTTAATAATACAAAAAGTGGATAAATTATTGTTTTTTGTTTTTGTTGGAGAAGACAAGAATATGTGGATAAATTCTTTTGTTATTTTTAATTTTTAATTAATTATGCTTCTTAATCACGAAAAATACACAATATATATGTTTGTATTGTATTAAAGCTGTCAAAAAACTCGAGTATCCTAGTGGCGTAAGTAACTCCCTTGCCGTCTTCTAGCCCCTGGTTCGATTTCCCCCAAAAGCAAATTGTTCGTTTTTATTAAAACGACGTCGTTTTGGTCTCTGATTAAAAAAAAACTTAAACCGAACCAAACCAAACCGTTCGTCTACCGGTCATCTTGATAAACCATATTATAATTGCGGTTTTGTTGAAATTGGCCGTATTTTAATAGATCATGTATTAAATTAAAGTTTTTAGTTAGTTCATGTAATTTTTAGCTTGGTTCAATACTTCGTGTATGAATAAGCAAGCGAGACATAGTTCGTGTGGGTATTGACAATATCGAGGCAGATCGCAGAGGAGGTAACCAGGAATGTGGCTCAGGATGCAGTTCGTGTTGTTGCCCAGGAGGCTGCTCGGGTAGCTGCTCAAGAGGCTGTTCGGGTAGCTGCTCATGAGGCTGCTCGGGTATCTGCTTAGCATGTTGCTCGCCAATTTTCTGCTAAGGCGGAGCAAGCAGCCGCAGCCGCAGTTGCTGCTCAGGCGGAGCAAGCAGCCGCAGCTGCTGCTCAGGTTCCATTCGGGGGTAATTTCCAAGATGCTCGCTTTCCAACACAGCCACCACCGCCACCGAGCGGAGCTGCAGAGATACCCACATATTGGATGACACGAAGCAGATGCGGGATATGGGACAGGAGCACTTTATTAGAGGTTCGGATGCTGCTGGAGGAGGTCGCTTCTTCGCAACCTTGAGCGCACGAGGTGCCCAGAGGAGTTCAAGTTGGACTTGGCCTCGCAGTATTGAAGGACGACGCTCTGCACTGGTGGGAGGCAGTTGTCGCGAGTAGCCGAGGTCGGGTTGTGCTCACGTTTGAGCATTTTCTGAGGGAGTTTGACCGGAGGTTTTTCACCCGAGAGGTTAGGCATGAGATGCCACTGCTTTTGAGCGTCTGTTGCAGGGGACGATGACTGTCAGGGAGTATGAGTGGGAGTTCACCCGTCTGCGCAGATTCGCCGTTGTCACAATTGCTGAGGAAGATTTGATCAGGAAGTTTCTGGATGGTTTGCATGTAGAGATCCGCAACCGTTGTGCAGTGCGGGACTACGACGGTCTGGTCGATCTAGTCGAGAAGGCAGCTTTCCAGGAGAGAGGAATGGTTGAGGAGCAGAGATCCAGCAGGCAGACCCAGCCTAAGCCTGTGAAGGCTCCAGAGACACAGAGGGGGACGACAAATCCGCAAGGATTGCCGTCGTATTGTTCTTGTTGTCACCGCCATCATTTCAGAGATTGCGTGCAGTGTTATTCGTGTGGGCGGTTGGGTCATATCGCCAGGCCTTGTCGGTCTAAGCCATTCGATGCACCGTTTGCTACCGAGATTCGAGCGCCAGTAGCACCAGTAGTTACACAGAGGGATTGTTACAGTTGTGGCCAGTAGGGTCACATATCCAGGGGATTGCCCGTAGAGGGCACAGGGGTTACTTCTGGTGCCGCCACCCAAGCGCCAAGCCGTTGCCCCACGAGTAATTGTTGTTGGAGACCACGGGGGAGCCCAACCGAGAGCCGATATGCGTCCTTTGCTTATACTTATTGTTGTGTTGTGTTTTTGAGGTTGTTGGTTAGAGCTTGTTGTCTTGAGTATTGTGCTTTTGTGGAAACCATCGTTAGTTAGTATTTGTGTTTGGTCGGTTTTAGCTTGGGGTGGGGTAGTGTCTACCTATTTGATATCGGAGTTTTGCTCAATTTCGTTCGTTCGAGTCTAGTCAAGCATTGGTCAGTTCTGTTGGGAATATCCTGAAATCAATTGTACTAACTCTTGTCGATGTCGTAACGTCGAGGTTCGACAATCTTATAATATTAGGTGGTTATAATATTTTGCTAGAGACCGCTTATAATCTATAGATTGAGAATCTATTATTAATATTATATGATCCTATAGGGTCACACACCTAAGCAAATTGGATCAATAATATTAGGGTTTTTGTCATATAATAATATATTTATATATATTATGTACACATTCATTAAGATGATTAATATATGAATATATATGATATAATCATATGTGCTTCATGGACTAATGGGCTTAGCCCAAATGATCTAATTATATGTATTAAGTCACGTAAAAGTAACAAGGGTGTGTCTTATATAAGACAATTACACTTGATGAATTAAGGATATAAGCAACGACGGCAAAACCCTAGCGACCAACGTTCGTCTATTGTGAGATTTGATCTCGAGGGCACTAGCATCCTGTTTCGATCCAATTTGTGTGTGTGGATACCAGTAGAGGCACGACGCTTGGAGTGTTCAGTAACCTCGTTCGTTCTTATTTTAATTCCGCTGCAGAATATCCAGGTATATCGAAACTATAAGAACCTAGATTTATTTCAGTATTTGCATGAGATATTGGCAATTGAATGTTAGGTTGTTTTAGAAATCGTTTATAAACTTGTATGAATTTCAACAGTGGTATCAGAGCCTACGTGCATAATATTGATTTTGAATCTAGTTGAACGAATAATCGTGTTGTGTATGTTAATTTTGATAAGTTCATAAATTAAACTTACATAGTACGTTCGTTGGAGTTAAGCATGCAAATCAATAATTTGATTATGTACGTTTACGTGTTGAGCGTGTTTTGTTAATTGTCATGTTTGATGTTATAATATGTATATTTGATTAAACGAAAAAACGTATTCTGGTAATGCATGATTGTTTTGTTTAATGTGAATATAATATATAACATATATCCTTAATGTGTGCATGTTAAGATATCTTGTTCATGCATATCTGAAATCCAGCATGTATCTGTAATATCCCGATTTCTGGTATATATGGAATTATATGTGGGAGAGGTTAAAAGAATTGATTTGGCTACCTATGTCACCAAAGTGCACTTATCTTTTCGGTTGCACATCCAGAGAGAACTCCAGAGTTAAGCGTGGTTGAGCTGGAGCAGTGGAAGGATAGGTGACCTACCGGGAAGTCATTCGCGGTACCGTGTGAGTTAGGAAAAAACATGGGAAACGGTCATGTGGTGATTACATGGATAGTATATCATGACTTTGGAGCCTTCAAAAAATAACGCACCGACCGTCGGACAGGGGTGGGCCCAATGGGCCTAATGAGAGGACATGTGGGCTCACCGGTAGGGGCGGTTGAGCGTTATAAGTGGTATCAGAGCTGGTTAGCCGTCCCATTGCTGATCTGGGAGGCGTTTTGGGACTGGTCCTGGCGTGCAACAAGGACATTGCACTCTGAGTGGTGGTGAATTGTAACATCCCGATTTATGGTATATATGGAAATATATGTGGGAGAGGTTAAAAGAATTGATTTGGCTACCTATGTTACCAAAGTGCACTTATCTTAAGCGTGCTTGAGCTGGAACAGTGGAAAGATGGGTGACCTACCGGGAAGTCATTCGCGGTACCGTGTGAGTTAGGAAAAAACACGGGAAACGGTCATGTGGTGATTGCAGGGACAGTATATCATGACTTTAGAGCCTCCCGAATAGCGCACCGACAGTCGGACAGGGGTAGGCCCAATGGGCCTAATGAGAGGACATGTGGGCTCACCGGTAGGGGCAGTTGGGGAGTTATGGTGTCATTGTGATATTTGATCGCTTGATTTTGAAGTTAATAAAATATGCATGTCCAATTGATGAGTCCTTGGCTTAGTTGGTTAGTACGATTGATTTGATTCAATCGTTTTAATATTTTATTTAATTAAAATTATAATTTGATTATATTCTAAAATTAAATTAAGATTATCTGATAAATAATTATTTATTTTAATTAGATTAACATATATTAATTATTTATAATCCAATAAAACATATATGAGATATATATTAATTATATTTAATTATTTATATTAGATATCAATTTTAAATATAAACTAATATTAAATTAATAATAATTCCTCAAACAATATCAAGCACCTTTGATATTTTTCCAATCTTTGTCAGCTGTCAAGACTCATTTCATTGTGTGATGGATCTGCCAAAGCAGGGTGTCCGCAATTACACGAGTGAGACAGATTGTAATCGTTACTGCGTGACTTAAAAGATTGGTTTGCTTGACTGGACCATCAAAATAGTTTTGGGCTCAGAGATATAGGATTGGGTTTCATATAAGATATCAATCCAAGACCAAGAATTATATAAGATATAATAATTAGCAAAGTGTTGCTTACCTAGATAGCTGAAATTTAGGCGATGTGCCAAAGCTCACTTAAGTTTCAGTGAAGTATGGATCTTGGATCATTATATTCAACTTGAGGAAAATTGTTTTTGAATATAATGTGAGTTTTCTTAATTGTTAAGATTTCTCATCTCTTGAACATTGAAACTAAACTCTCGTTTTTCCTGTGTTTTCAGCCATGTCTTCTTCCCCTCACAGAAACACATTCTCGCTTTGATCCGTCCTTGAGAAGGACAAGTTGAATGGATCGAACTTCCTCGAATGGTATAGAAATTTGAGAATTGTTCTCAAACAGGAGAAAAATGACTATGTCCTTGTGCAAGTTCCCCTTGACAAACCGAAATCCAATGTCACACATGCTGAAAAGAATGCTTGGGAGAAGCACTCCAATGATGAGGTCGATGTGAGTTACTTATGTTGGCTACCATGAACTCGGACTTGCAAAACCAATATGAGAACGTGGCGTCGTCAGTTGAGATGATCATTAGCCTGAAAGGAATGTTTCAGGAGCAGGCACGAACTGAGATATACCAGACGGTTAAATATCTCATTGAGTGCAAGCTACCAAAGGATGGCCCAGTTAGCCCACATGTCATCAAGATGATGGGTTATATTGATAACCTGGCAAAACTGGATTGTCCCCTTAGCCAAGAGTTGGCTACAGACATCATTCTGCAGTCCTTGACGTCAAGCTTTGATTAGTTTGTTATGCACTATAACATGAACAACCTGACAAAGACCTTGACTTAGCTGCATGGCATGCTCAAGACAGCTGAGCCTAACATCAAGAAGGGCACTCCTAATGTACTTTTGGTACAAGGGGGTAAAAGGTTTAAGAAACCCGTTAAGAACAAGTGAAAGTCCAAGGCAGTCCAGATTGAGAATCAGGCCAAGTCTGAGTCTTCTTCCAAGTCCAAACGCGGTCCTACTGATGCTGATAAATGCCATTACTGCAAGAAGCCTGGGCATTAGAAGAGAAATTGCAAAGAATATCTGGGAGATCTAAAGAACTCGAAGAAGACGTTTGAAACGAATTCTCCAGGTATTTATGTTATAGAAGTAAATGTTACTACTTCAGGTTCCAAATCTTGTGTATTGGATACCGGTTGTGGCGCTCATATTTGTAGGAATATGCAGGGTCTAAGTAACAGTAGAAGGCTGGAATAAGGACAAGTGGACCTGCGTGTTGGGAATGGAGCAAGAGTTGCTGTATGATCCGTAGGAACATATCATTTGTCTTTGCCGTCCGGCTTGGTTTTAGAATTGAATAATTGCTATTATGTACCTGCTATAAGCAGAATCATCATTTCTATTTCTGTTTTGGATTTAGAAGATTTTCATTTTTCGGTAAGAAAACAAGTGTTTTTCTTTTGATCGTAATGAAATATTTTATTGTAGCGCTCCATTAGAGAATGGACTTTATATTCTTAACCAATCCTTGCATGTCTATAACATAAGTACCAAACTGTTAAAAACCAATAACTTGAACCCCACTTTTCTCTGGCATTGTCGTTTGGGCCACATCAATGCGAAAATGATTCACAAACTCCATAATGATGGGCTTTTAGACTCATTTGATTTTGAATCATTTGAGAAGTGTGAATCCTGCTTATTGGGAAAAATGACAAAGGCCCTTTAGACAAATTCAATAAAAGGGCCGGTGACCTGTTGGGCCTTATACATACTGATGTGTGCGGCCCAATGAGCGTTAGTGCTAGAGGAAACTTTCAGTACTTCATCACATTTACTGATGACTGCAGTAGATATGGTTATGTCTATCTAATGAGACATAAATCGGAATCCTTTGAAAAGTTCAAAGAGTTCCAAAATGAAGTACAAAATCAACTTGGAAAAAGTATCAAAGCTCTTCGATCAGATCACGGAGGTGAGTACTTAAGCCAGGAGTTCAGTGATGATCTGAGTGATTGTGCAATTGTTTCACAACTCACTCCTCCTGGAACACCTCAGTGAAACGATGTGTCGGAAAGGAGGAATCAGACTTTATTAGATATGGTCCGATCAATGATGAGTCATGTAGATCTTCCATTGTCCTTCTGTGGATATGCTCTTGAAACGTCTGCGTTTACGCTGAACAGAGTTCCATCAAAATCACTTGAAAAGATGCCATATGAGATGTGGACTGGAAAAGTTCCAAGTCTGTCTTTTCTTAAAGTTTGGGGTTGTGAAGCTTATGTCAAGTGGTTGATATCTGATAAGCTCGCACCCAAATCTGATAAGTGCTACTTTGTTGGCTATCCTAAGGAAACCAAGGCTTACAACTTCTACAACAGATCCGAGAACAAAGTGTTTGTTGCACGGAACTGCGTTTTTCTTGAGAGATAATTTCTTTCCAAGAAGAACAGTGGGAGTAAAGTACAACTCGAAGAAATTCGAGAATCACAGGAGCCTGCTCAACCTGTCCAGGAAGAGCAGCGGCTGAATCTACAAAGAGTTGTAGAATCTGCGCATGTGGTGCCTGAAATTTGCAGATCCGAAAGGATTCGTCACGAGCCCGATAGATATGGATTTCTTGTGACTAACTGTCATGATCTCCTGATCATTAGATTCCACAAAACTAACCAGTCCAAAGTGATGATGCGCCCTGACTCCGAAAAGTGGCTTAAGGCCGCTGAATTCGAAATGGGATCCATGTCACAGAACCAAGTATGGACTTTGGGTGATTTACCTGATGTGTAAAAGCCATTGAGTGTAAATGGGTCTTCAAGAAGAAGATTGATGTTGATGGAAACGTTCAGATTTACAAAGCTGGGCTGGTGGCAAAAGATTTCAAACAAGTTCATGGTGTTGACTATGAGGAAACCTATTCCCCAGTTTCTATGCTTAAATCTATTCGGATTCTCATAGCAACAGCCGCTCATCTTGATTATGAGATTTGGCAAATGGACGTGAAAACAGCTTTCCTTAACAGGATTTTGGAAGAGGATGTGTACATGACACAACCTCCAGGTTTCATTGATCCTAATGCTGCTAGGGAAGGTATGTAAGCTTCATAAATTCATTTATGGATTGAAGCAAGCATCTCGGAGTTGGAACCTTCGCTTTGATGAAGCAGTTAAAAAGTTTAACTTCATCTGAAATGAAGAGGAACCTTGCGTTTACAAGAAGACTAGTGGGAGCGCAATTCCATTTCTCGTACTGTATGTAGATGACATACTTCTCATCGGAGACAATATTCCATTACTTCAGTCCGTAAAGGATTGGCTCGGAAGTTTTTTCTCGATGAAAGACATGGGCGACGCCGCCTATATTCTTTGAATAAGAATCTATAGAGATAGATCGAAGAGGCTGATTGGACTGTGTCAGGATACTTATATTGATAAAGTCCTGCACAGGTTCAACATGCATGATTCCAAGAAGGGCTTGCGTCCGATGTCTCATAGCATTACTCTCAGAAAGATGCAGTGTCGTTCGACACCAGCTGAGCGAGAGAGCATGAGTAGGATTCCTTTTACTACTGCGATAGGATTCATCATGTATGCCATGCTCTGTACTCGTCCATATATTTCTTGTGCTCTAAGCATGACGAGTCGATACCAATCTGATCCCAGTGAGAGTCACTGGACGGCCGTCAAGACAATCTTGAAGTATTTGAGAAATACTAAGGATAAGTTATTAGTGTACTGAGGAAGTGATGAGCTTGTAGTGAGTGGCTATACAGACGCTAGTTTCCAGACAGATAAAGATGATTTCCGATCACAATCTGGTTCCGTCTTCTGTCTAAATGGAGGTGCAGTCAGTTGGAAGAGTTCCAAGCAGACCACTGAGGCTGAATACATCGCTGCTTCTGAAGCGGCGAACGAGGCTGTTTGGATTAGAAAGTTCATTATTGAGCTTGGTGTGATTCCTAGCATTTCTGAACCTGTGGCTTTGTTTTGTGACAACAATGGAGCCATAGCTCAGGCAAAGGAGCCCATATCACACCAGAAATCCAAACACATAGAGAGGAGATATCATCTGATTCGTGATATCATTGAGAGAGGTGATATGAAGATCAGCAGAGTTCCGACAGACGAGAATGTCGCTGATCCTTTGACTAAGCCACTCCCACGGCCCAAGCATGAGAGTCATGTTGCTGCTATAGACATTAGATTTCTCAAGAAGTAATCTTGTTTTTCGTGGGAGTTATCTTATTTACGTTTTGATGTTCATGTAAACATAAATTTGGTTATGTTTTATTTAATGAAATTGTTTCAGTATTATTTAATTATGTTATTAAATAATAGTCCCAAAATAAGTGATTTGATCATGAAACTCTATAAGTGATAGATGACATAAATTATACGTGTCCCTAGTTGAGGTTATTAAAGTAGGACAATAATAACCGCGAGAGACTAGTATGTGAGTGACTGATGGCTACGTTTCATGGAGTAATTGATAATGTTGGGGCCAAAAGCCACTCCTCGAAGATTGTTGAATCAAGAAGCCAAACGACCATACAAGAAGACTGAACATCGGGCCAGATAGAGAATTCGCTCTAACGGTGTACGAGCTAGCTGAGAACTAACACAAAAGACATGAGAACCACTTCCGAAGACTGAAGATACCATATTCTCTTCAACAAGGCACCGGTTTCTCCCGAGGAAAGCAAGGCGTCACATTCTTTGCCTCAACCGCGAGGCGCCGGTTTCTCACGAAGAAAGCAAGGCGCCACATTCTTCGCCTCAAGGCCAAGGCGCCACTTTCTCCTGAAGGAAGCAAGGCGCCACATTCTCCCGAAGAAAGAAAGGCGCCACATTCTTTGCGTCAAGATCAAGGTGCCACTTTCTCCCGAAGAAAGTAAGGCGCCACATTCTTTGCCTCAAGGCCAAGGCGCCACTTTCTTAGGAAGAAAGCAAGGCGCCACATTCTTTGCCTCAAGGCCAAGGCGCCACTTTCTCCCGAAGAAAGCAAGGTGCCACATTATTTGCCTCAAGACCAAGGCGCCACATTCTCCCGAAGAAAGAAAGGCGCCACATTTTTTGCCTCAAGACCAAGGCGCCACATTCTCCCGAAGAATGAAAGGCGCCACATTCTTTGCGTCAAGACCAAGGCGCTACTTTCTCCCGAAGAAAGAAAGGCGCCACATTCTTTGCCTCAAGGCCAAGGTGCCACTTTCTACATCCTCAGTCAAAGGCGCCACTTTCTCCATCCTCAGTCCAAGGTGCCACTTTCTCCATCTCAGTCCAAGGCGCCACATTCTCCACCTCAGTCCAAGGCGCCACTTTCTCCATCTTCTGTCCAAGCCGCCACTCTCTCCGCCTCAGTCCCAGGCGCCACTTTCTCCATGACCAAGGTGCCACATTCTCCTTCAAGACCAAGGCGCCACTTTCCCTTTCATAACCAAGGTGCCACATTCTTCATGGCCAAAGCGCCACATTCTCGTAAAAATAAATGGGCGCCTTGAGTTCGTAAAAAGAAGCGGGCGCCTTGAGTTCGTAAAAAGAAGCGGGCGCCTTGAGTTCGTAAAAAGAAGCGGGCGCCTTGAGTTCGTAGAAAGAAACGAGGGCCTTGAGTTCGTAAAAAGAAACGGGCGCCTTGAGTTCGTAAAAAGAAATGGGCACCTTGAATTCTTAAAATGGGCGGCTTGAGTTCGTAAAAGAATCGGCCGGTCTGAGGATTTAACTCGGAAAAACTTGGCTCGGAACACTGTTCACGACACTCACTACAAAAAATTGGGTATATTATATCACTTAAAAAACATCAGAAAAACTAAGTGATGTTTTATTAAATTACTTATTATTAAGTGATACAAACTAAGTGGATTAACATCAATTATGATAATTGATGCTAATATTTACATGTTTAACATCATTTTATTGTAAATGATATAAATCTCTATATCACTTAGTAAATATTGATGCAAAAATATAAATTTGTATCAATTACACAGTCGATGTATTTGAAAATAATGTTAACATCACTTTTAAAAATTGATAAAATTTTAAATCATTAATAAGCGATGCAAATTAAAATTAATTGATTAGATTTTATATAACTATGAAATTTAGTATCAATTTTAGTAAACTGATGTAGTTATTCCGTGGCAAAATAAAATCACTTAATCTGCTAACACTTGGCCGAAAATTTCATTGAGCGGTTTTTTCCCTCTTTTCTTTAACACTTTTGTTTTCCCTCATCCCTCTCTAATTAAGAACCTTATGTTGAAAAAACAAACTCAATTCATATCTCGACCAAAAAAAAAAAGAATCTCACCCTCGTCTCTTAGGGTTTCGTCTCCGACTTCAACCCATCTATGTCGCGTTCTCCGGCCTGCTCCTCCGTCTCTACCAGCGGCTCAATCTCTTTCTCTCTCTTTCTCTCTCTCGCATGTATCACGCAGCTCCAGATCTGGAACAATAAAAGGGATACTAGCACAGATCAGAATAAAAGGGATCCTATTGCAGAAATCAAAGAGGTCGAAAAGGAGATTGGTCGTTCAACCATGTGTGCGCCGTTAAACCATGGATGAAGAAGAATTTTATTTCTTCTAGTAACAGGTGAGTTTCTGATACAGTAAAACTAGGATAGATAGAAGAGAGTAATCCAATGTTCACACGAAACACCGATTACAGATACGATGAAGAGATTCTCATAAGAGAAGAGCTCAACAAAGATGATAATCTGGAAAACCCAGAGAAAACGATGAACAAACAAAACAGATATTTTTTCGATGATTGATGGTTGCGTTTCTTCTCTTCTTTATTCTTCTTCTTCCCTTGCGTAATAGATTTTGACGAGGCCCATTTCACATTTGGCCCAGCCCAACAGAAGCTCAATTATCTGTAACAAATCTTCCCCTTTCGGAAGACCTTGACCTCAAGGTCTAAAGTTCGAAAAGGCTTCAACCAGGCAAAGAGAGAACTCCTGCAGAACTTCAATACCAAGGCTACAGGACCAACGATCAGGCACACATTAATCCCAGAAAGCTAGTCATCCGGAGCTCCCCCAAAGTACAAGCCAGGACGATTTGTATCTACAACGGTACCAAACAGAAGACGCATCAGCTCCAACACCATACCTTTGAAGATAAACATCAAGCAACAACATCATCCTTCCTTTGAACTTAAATTTCCAGTTCTTGAGAAATTCACCTGGTTTATATCGTCCCTGTTCTTTCCTGCTCCTCAGAATTCTCAAACAGTTGGAGTATACTTTGTTTCTCCTTGTCCAGTGTTTGAACCTAAACAGTGTCTTGGGAAATTTTTGCTTCTGTCTCTGATGCTCCCACTGATCTTTTCCCCACAGAATTTCATTCCACCTTGCACTACAAGAAGAAATCAGAATCAAGGTACTACCGTCAGTCCGTCACGCACGAGGAATAGCCACTGTAGACACCATCCTTGCAGTTCCTTGATTATCCAACGATGCCAAACAGCAAAATAGTCGATCGTGCACAAAGACAACCGATACGATTGAACTCGAGATAGTAGAAGGTCTTCTTCAATTCCATCTACCTTCAGTTTAGCTTCTGGCACTCTCGGGTCATATTGCTCTTTCAACCGTAGAGTTTTAAGTGCTTGCACGAGCACACTTTTGTTCAGTTTAAACTTGAACCTATGAGTCTTACAAGACTTTTTCTTCTTTTGTTGTTGTAGTCGATGGTGTAACAACTGCTGTGGGAGATTAATTAAAGAGATATCGCTATCACATTCCTCGTCCGACGCCAATGCATCTCTTGGTTTATTCTTCCAACGATGCCACAGAGGAGAATAATTGTCATCAGTCTCATTAATTTCTCCAGTCTGATTAGTAGATAAGGACATCGTAGCTGGAGTATGAGCACGAACAACTCTGTATTGTTGCATCTGATCCTTTTGTATGAAAGTCACTTTCATATCTTGTTCTAGTTCAAGAACCTTATCTGCTTGCTTAGCCAGAATTGACTCAATCTCCACCATACCTTGTTATGGAATCAACTCTGCCACTCCCACATGGTTCACAGTGCTTGATCTTATCGCCTTAACTGTTGAATTTGGCTCAATCGCCTCTCCATCAATAACCATCACCGGCTCTAATTCCCCTGGCTTCCAGATATGATTAGCTCATCCAGGGATACGGGTTTGTGACTATACAGCACCAACTCTCTTGACAATTACCCCTGGTGAAGAAAAAGCATATGATCTGGCCTCCTGAGCTTGATCTCTCGCCACAAGCTCAATGGACTGCACCTGTACCCCATCTGCTGCGGATTTAGGTGGTTCTTCAGCTCTTCCTCCACTCTCAGTCTTGTGCTCAACCTCAGAGGTACTTACTTCAATGGGTTCCTTCTTGTCCGTCACCACCTCCTTGTTCTCCGTAGCAATCTTCTTCTCCACTTCTGAGGCATCCTCTCCCTTTGGTGTCAACAAAGCACTAGATAGCTCAACAACTTCCTCATCAAAAGAGTGATCATCAACGTCCATGAAAACAAGCCCTAATCTTTTGTGCTTCAAATGATGATCAGGGGTTTCATTTTCTTCACAAAAAATACACAATCCCTTTTCCCTTCTCTCGTTTACCTCTTCCCAAGAGTACTGCAATGGAAAAAGACGATTGGGTTTGATTGTATCTGATGAGCGATGCAAAGATGAAGCTCTTATCCTCTCCGGAATCGCTTTAGTCGCGGAAATCGGTTCTGCTGGAATCTTTCCGATCATCCTCTCCGGTTATTCGGTACGTGAATCAAAAACCTCTGTGAAGCTTTATTTCATCCGCGCCGAACACCTCTCGATTATCATCTCCAGTTCGTCGATACTGGAGTTTATAACCTCCTTCTCCGTTTGCGAACGCATCTCTGCCATGTGATCTGAGGAATGACAGAGCTCTGATACCTTTGATACAGTAAAACTAGGATAGATAGAAGAGAGTAATCCAATGTTCACAGGAAACACCGATTACAAATACGATGAAGAGATTCTCATAAGAGAAGAGCTCAACAAAGATGATAATCTGGAAAACCCAGAGAAAACGATGAACAAACAAAACAGATATTTTTTCGATGATTGATGGTTGCGTTTCTTCTCTTCTTTATTCTTCTTCTTCCCTTGCGTAATAGATTTAGACGAGGCCCATTTCACATTTGGCCCAGCCCAACAAAAGCTCAATTATCTGTAACAGTTTCCTTTTGTTTGATTTGTTTCTTGTCCCTTTGTTCGATCATTTACACTGCTCTTTGTAAATTTGTGTAGATGCTACTGAGAAATTTGCTTCTGGTCACTTGGGAATTTGCTTATCGACTTGTTTCTAGAAAGGAATTCCTTTCTTTTTACAGGAAGCTACAAATTGGAGCATAGACGGATCCAAAGCTCTACAATGTCATTCCTTTAAGTTGCCTCCCTCGGAAAGTAGCTTAACTGACATCTTAGTGAGAAAAGCTCTATCAATATACTCTTCAAGTGAGTTTAATTTGATATACTTGTTTATTGAATCCATGGGCTTATCTAAATTCACTATTAAGTTAAGATGTTTAGGAAGATTGTTTTTGTGTAACATATTGATGAACAGTAGCTCAAAATCTAGATTAGATAAGGAGACTGATTTGGATATATCATTGTTTTTGGAAGTTGGGAAATGGCATTGTTGATTCTAGTTAGATTCTAATGGTGATGGTAGTTTTTGATTTAAGGTTGAGGAGACATTATAATGGATGTGAATGAGTTTGTGTAGCGATGTGTTGTATTTTCATAAATGTTTTAGTAGCTTATCGTATTTTTAATTACATAATATCAATGTAGCCTGCAACTGCAACATTAGTGCGTCCGAGGAAGGTTCTTTATTTGGCTATTGGTAATCTTTGCTTCCTTCCTCTATCCCTTGTCTGTTTCGCTCTTGTGAGATGGGATCTGATCTAAGTATGATGTTGCAGATGGAGTTGCACCTACAGCAAAGATGAATCATCAGTATTCTAGATGATTCAGAGCTTGATAGTTCCATGAAGAGAATTTGTTTCAATCTCTTATTTGGTGAAAGTGTTTTGGTCTTTTAGCTCTCTTACGTTTCTGGTCTTTCTTTTCTTGTCCCATGGCTGCGTTAATTGTTACAGGAGCAAATCAAGGATCAAGTTGTGAACATGTAAGCTGTGAACATATATCTCTGTTTTATTTTTCAATCTTTTGCAATTCTTATGGCTTGGATGATCAGAAATTCTAAAATGAACATGTCGTATCAAACATAACCGACTATGAACAGGTTACGAGGCTACTCTATGCGTAACTTTGCTGAAAATAGTAACATTTGTCTTAAAGACTAAACGGACTAGAGATATCTGACTGTTTGATTTGGCACAGATTTCTCAGGCTGTGTATGACGTCGAGAAAGCAACCGCTGAAGCTTTTGATATCATTTTAGCTCACAAGGTAGAGAAATTCTTTATTGTTATTTTCTTTTTAACTTTTTTGTTCTATTTATATATTACCTTTTTCTTATCGCTCAGTCTTGATAGTTAATAAGTAGTTTCATGACCACTACAAGAAAACGTTGAAATTCCGATGGAAATTCCGAGGGAAAATGAGTTCGTCGGAATTTTCCGACGAAAAACCGAGGAAACTCCGAGAAGTGTGTTTTCCTCGGAATTTCGTCGGAAATTTCCGAGGACATCATGTTTCCTCGAATATTCGACGACATTCCGAGGAAATGATGTCCGTGGGAATTTCCGACGGATATTTGTAAGATACCGAGGAAAGTTTTGACCCGTTAGAGACCCGTTGGGAGAGCCGTTGGGATATTTCCAGAATTCCGAGGAAATAGCGAGGAAAAGTTGTTTTTCCTCAGAATTTCCTCGGAATTTCCTCAGTATGTCGGAGCCGTTAGAGACCCTTTAGGAGAGCCGTTGGGATATTTCAAGAATTCCGAGGAAAAACCGAGGAATTGTTATTTTTCCTCGGAATTCCTAGGAATTTCGTCAGTATCTCGGGAGGATTTATCTATAAATACATCCACCCCTCTCCTCTCCTCATTCACTCCATTCATCTTCTTTCCTCCCTCTATCTTTACACACGATTTTTGTTTTTTAAAAAATGTGTCTTCGTCAAATTATTATCGATCTTGGATGGATCGACCTCATTTGGATCCGAAGACGAAATTGCTTACGAAAGAATACGAACGAGGTGTGAAGGAATTCATGGGGTTAGTTAAACGACAACCGGAGCCGAAACAGGTAAGTTAAGATGTCCTTGCTCTAATTGTAAAAATAGAAAGGTTATTAAAGAGTTGGATGTTTGGACACATATATTTTTAAATGGGTTTACACGAAGTTACAAAATTTGGTATCATCACGGGGAAACCGGATATGAACCTGGTAGTACTAGCGAACCTCGGCCGGCGGTTAGATTAGAAGAACCAATTAGAACGGATTTAGAGTATGGTGTAGGTATTGAGCAGATGGTAAATGATCATTTTAGAGGGGAAGATTACCCAATGCAGAAGCTAGAGATTTTATGATATGTTGGATGCTGGAAAGAAACCTTTGTATGAAGGTTGCAGAGATGGTCATTCAGCTTTATCATATGCTACAAGACTGATGTCCATTAAAACAGATTATAACTTGGCTGAAGATTGTGTGGATGCGATAGCTGAATTTGTAAAAGGTATTCTACCTGAGGATAATGTAGCTCCAGGTTCATACTACGAGGTTCAGAAACTTGTATCTGGTGTTAGTTTACCGTATGAGGTAATAGATGTATGCAGCGATAACTGCATGATTTATTGGAGGGCGGATGACCAGCGGAATACATGCAAATTTTGTGGGAAGCCTCGTTACAAAGATACGAGTGGAAGAGTTAGAGTGCCATATAAAAGGATGTGGTATTTGCCTTTAAAGGACAGGTTGCAGAGGTTGTATCTTTCAGAAAGGACAGCGCAACGAATGAGATGGCATGCGGAGCACTCAACAGATGGTGAGATTAGACATCCTTCAGATGCAAAAGCGTGGAAGCATTTCCAATCAAAGTATCCTGGCTTTGCATATGAGAGAAGAAATGTCTACCTTGGATTATGTACCGATGGTTTCAGCCCGTATGGAAAGAGTGGAAGACAATATTCTCTATGGCCTGTCATTGTTACACCATATAACTTACCCCCAAACTTGTGCTTGCGACGAGAGTTTTTGTTTCTTTCCATTCTCGTTCCCGGACCAGAGCATCCTAAGAGATCACTTGATGTGTTTCTTCAGCCACTAATATGAGTTGCAACAACTATGGGCTGAAGGTGCTGAAACATACGACATTTCGTGTAAAGAAAACTTTCAAATGCGGGCAGTACTAATGTGGACAATAAGTGATTTTCCAGCATATGGTATGTTATCTGGATGGACAACGCATGGGAGGCTATCATGTCCATATTGTCAAGATGACACAGATGCTTTCCAACTAAAGAACGGAAGAAAAACGTGTTGGTTTGACTGTCACAGACGATTCCTACCACATGATCATCCATACCGTCGGAGTAAGAATTTCTTTAGGAAGAACAAACAGGTGTTTGATGGTCCACCTGAGGAAGTTAGGGGAAAGTTTTGAAGACACAACTAAGAGATTTTGGTGCAGAAAGGACGCCAGACGTCGGTGGACATGAGAATTTTCCTGTAGATGCTGTTGGAGAACTACATAACTGGCACAAGAAAAGTATTTTCTTTGATTTGCCATACTGGGAGGATCATCTGCTAAGGCATAATTTAGATGTCATGCATATTGAGAAGAACTTTTTTGACAATCTCATGAACACGATCCTTAACGTTAAAGGTAAAACAAAGGATAATTTGAAGTCAAGACTGGATTTAGTCGATATATGTGCTCGTCCAGAACTTCATGTTGATGAGAATGGTAGGGCTCCTTTTCCCATATACCGGCTTGATGCAGAGGGGAAAGATTGCTCGAACAAAAATCACACAACATAAGATAAACACTTATACACTTTAACAAACGTTAACCGAATTACTTACAATTATTTTTGAATTTTTTTTATTTCATGGTTTATGATCATCCACACAAATTATCCTCAAATGAATGAATTGCATTTGTACTAAAAATGAAATACCGGGAAAAAATTGGGACTTTCAAACCCTAAACCACGTTTCCTCGGTATTTCGTCGGAAATTTCCGAGGAAATTCCGAGGAAAGATGGATTTTCCTCGGTATTTCCTCGGAAATTTCCGACGACATACCGAGGAAACGTGTTTCCGTCGGAAAGTTGGTACCGGGAAACCAAAAATCTTGAATTAATTCGAGAACCGCGTGTTAGGTTAATTTATCCGACGGAATTCCGACGGAAAAAACGTCCGTCGGAAATAGTAAATATATACCTATCCTCCTTCTTCTTCTTCTCCGCCGCTTCGAACATATCGAAGGATCTCTTCTCTCTCTACTCTATCTCCTCTCGATCTCCTCTCTCTAAAACGCCGCCGATCAGTGACTCTCTCTCCTCTCTCTAAAACGCCGCCGGTTCTCCTCTCTCTCCTCTCTCTAAAACGCCGAATCATGTAAGAATAATTCAAACTTCATATTTTGTGATTCCAAACTTCATATTTTCGTGTGAGATCGAATATTGAGATCGAATATTGCGGATTTTAGGTTGTTAGAAGGATAGTTTCGGATTTTAGGTTGTTAGATTAATAGTTTAGGATTGAATTTCGGATTTTAGGTTATTGTTTTAGTTATCTATGGAATTATTTTTAGTTTTAAAAACGTTTTTCGATTTTTAAAAACGTTTTTGATTTTTAAAATTTTTTCCCTATTTTTAAAAACGTTTTTTGATTTTTTATAACGTTTTTTTAGTTTTAAAAACGTTTTTGATTTTAAAAAAAGGTTTACTTTAGTTTTAAAATTTTTTTCTTATATTTATTTATAAAAACGTTTTTGGCTTTTAAAAAACGTTTGTCAATGAATTTGAAAAACGTTTTTACTCTTTTATAAGTCTTTTTTCAGATATAAAAACCAAAAATTTTAAAACTATTTTTATAACTATTACAACATTTTTTATAACTATTAAAACATTTTTTGATTTGTAAAAACATTTATATGATTTAAAAAAAGTTTTTTCTATTTTTAAAAAGGTTTAGGAAGTTTCTAAAACGTTTTTTTTCTCATATTACAATATTTTTTAAGTATTACAATATTTTTTGATTTTTTTAAAACATGTATATGATTTTAAAACTATTTTTATATCTTTTAAAACTAAAATCACTTATTTTTAAAAAGGTTTTCGATTTTTAATAACTAAAATCACTATTTTCCAAATTCCAAAGAATTTAAAAAACGTTTTTCAATGATTTTTACAATTGTTTTTATGTTATTAAAACTATTTTTTCTGATATTAAAACTATTTTATTAAGTATTAAAACATTTTTTATTTGTAAAAACGTGTATATGAATTAAATATTACTAACACATTATAACTTTTTTTTGGATTTTTATATCTTTAAACTACAGGTCTTACGATGATCAGACCCCGCCTCCTCGACATCGTCGTGCTCGTGGTCGTGGCTCGGGGAGCCACTCCGTTCAGGATTCCCGCAGCTCCCACGATACATCTCCCTCTCCATATCCCGACGCTCCTTCTGGCTCTGATGCTGCACCCGTTATTCCTCCGAACTATCAGGCTCCTGCGGAACTGGCGAGGGTTGCAGCGTTTGTTCGACAGCCTGGTCGTCACCATCTTCCGTTTCTCACTCCCCATCCATCTGGACCGGGTCAGACATGGTTTGATCGATCCTCGAACGGGATCAGCGCATGGATCAACCGTATGATGTATCTGTGCTTGGACGTGGGACATCCTACTTTCACCGACTTTCCTATAAGCAAACAAGTTCTGTGGTTTGAACAGTTTGCGGTAAGTATTCTTTATTTTTTCAATTTAAATTTTTTCAATATAATTTTCCTACTAATTGTTTTTTTTTTTCAGCAAGAATTCAACTGGAATCCCGACTATACGGCGTTTGTCTATTACCACTTCGTCCACAAAGTTATGACCAACTATGGTTATCAAATTTACGAGTGGAAGAAGAAGTGGCAAAAGAACAAGGTTTGCTTTTTAATTTTTATAACCTTTTTAAAATTTATTACATTATATTTTAATTAATCTAACAATTTTTTTTTTCAAAAAGGTCCCAAAGTTAATGAACCTCGAGGTCTGGGCACAATTGATTGAGCATTGGAGTAAAGACGAGACGAAATCGACTTCTTCCACCAACTCCACCAACCGCAAGAGCGATCGTAAAGGAAAGGGCGTCTACAAGCACAACTTGGGTGCTCAGTCCCAAGCCACTCTGAGAGATCGCATGGTAACTTCAATCGCTTTTTATTCTATTTAATAATTTTATAATTTTTGAAATTTAAAATTCCCAATTTTTCTTCTAATTACAATATTTATATTGATATCAAGGTGGAAGCAAATGATGGTGAGCCGGTTGATGATTTCGCGCTAATGAAGAAGGCGTATACGAACAAGCAGACCGGCGAGATCGATGACGTTGTCGTGAAGGGTGTCGTCGACCTCATCAACAGTCAGTTGGAAGAAGCATCGTCTCAGCTTCCAATCGAAGACGAAGATTCAACGGGTTTCCAATTGCCTCGGGATCAGATCAACGAAATCGTTCAAAAGGTAAGTTTCATTTCATCTTAATTATTATTTACTTTTTTTTTATTTTTCTATTTCAATCGGTTCCAATCTTAATTATTATTTACATTTTGGTTATTTTCTATTTCAGTCGGTTCCGAAGAAGAAGGGCAGAATGGTGGTTTTGGCTCGTCCGTCACAGCCGGTTGCGTCTTCTGCTGCAGCCCCGCCCTTTGTTGATCCCGAAGCACTTATGGGTCAGCTGCAGGACAAGGACCAACGCATTTCTGCGTTGGAGACTCAGATGGCGACCCAACAGGCGAGCTTCGAGGCACAGAGGAAGCTGAACGAGCAGATGATGGAAATGATGAGGAGGTTGCACCCGAACGTCGATTTTTCGACCTTCCAAGACCCGAACACCCAAAACCAGTAGTTTTTTTTTTTCAAAAACTTTAAATGTTTTTTTTTATTTGTAAGACTTTCAATTTTATATATTTCATTTTATTTTCAAATTTAATTTTCTAATATCTTTTCTTTTAAGAAATAATTTTTTTAAAAAAAATTAATTTTTTTTAAAATTTTTTTAAATTATTTTTAAAATATTTCCGACGAACTCTTCCTCGGAAAATTCTGACGGACTTCCATCGGTAATTTCCGACGGAGAACTTCCGTCGGTAATTGCCGACGGAAGTTTTCCGTCGGAATTTTCCGACGGAACATCTCCGTCGGAATGGTCCGACGGAAGGTCTCCGTCGGAATTTTCCGACGGAAGGTCTCCGTCGGAATTTTCCGACGGAAGGTCTCCGTCGGAATTTTCCGACGGATATCTCCGTCAGAATATTCCGACGGACGGTTCCGTCGGAAATTTCCGACGAGCATTCCGACGACTCGTCTTCCTCGCTTTTTCCTCGGAATTTTCGTTCCTCGGAATTCCATCGGAAATTTCCGAGGAAATTCCGACGAAATACAAAATTCCGACGACTTTTTTCCGACGGAAGAGTTCCTCAATTTGCCGTCGGAATACCCTAATTCCGACGGAATTCTGAGGAATTTATCCGTGGGAAATTGCTTGTTTTCTTGTAGTGGACATCCACAGGCCATTAATTTATCATGTTGAGGATGGAAGAGATCACATGGGAAGCAACTCTAAGTGTTGAAGAAACTAATGTTAGGAATATGTTAGAAATTTGTAGATACGTGTCTTTTATTAGGTTTATGTAAAAAAAATTTTGAGTTATCAATAAAAATATAATTTCTAAATATAAATTATATAATTATGTCAACACATCGATTATGATAAATGACATTAACATACTTTCATTTATTAAGAAGTGATATAACGATTTATATCGGTTATTCGAAATGATACTACTATTTGATTCAATTATGAAAATCGATACTAATTTTAACATCATTCTTCTACAAGTGATATAAATATTTTTCATCGTTTAATTAAAGTGATGCAATAATTAGAATCACTTATAAAAATGATACAAATTTTAAACCAATTATATACAAGTGATATAAAATTTTAACATCAGTTAATGAAACCGTCACAAATAATTACATCATTTTTCACAATTGACAAATATTTTCATCACTTATTCTAATCGATACAAATATTTGCAACAATTGTTTAAACTGATGTATAGTGTTTACATCACCAAATATTAAGACGCTTTTATAAATGAGGCAAATATCGTTTGCATCACTTATAAGTAATGCAAACATATAAAATAAATGATGTAATAATCCTTTTTTTGTAGTGACTATTTATGTACCGACGAAAACCAGGAAAAGAATCCAACTGCAGAGGAAAACCGAGATTACTGTTGGGGTCAAAATCCCCTCCTCGGAGATTGATAGAACGAGAACTAAAGATCAAGATCAAACGGGCCACATCTCGAGCATAAGGGCTAGCCGCCTAGCACCTTTTGGTAAAGGCTTGGCTCCCGGGCTTGCATGAACTGAGTTCAGGCGCCCACCATCCTCTCAGGACGAAGGTTCGACGCCCAAACTCCCATTGACTGAGTCCGGGCGCCCATCATCTCCTCAAGACGAAGGTTCGGCGCCTGGACTTCCATGGACTGAGTCCGGGCGCCCATCCTTCCTTCCAGCACGAAGACTTGGCGCCCAGACTCCCACGGCTTGAGTCCGGCCGCCCATCATCTCCTCTAGACGAAGGTTCGGCGCCAGGACTTCCATGGACTGAGTCCGCTTGCCCATCCTTCCTTCCAGCACGAAGACTTGGCGCCTATACTCTCACGGCTTGAGTCCGACCGCCCACCCTTCCGTCAAGCAAGTTTTCGGGCTCGTTTCGATCCAACACCAAGCATCTGCACGTTCTGATCCCGGGCGCCCACAGACTGATCTTTGCCGCCCATGCACCAGAGACGAGGACGCGGCGGCCGGATGTCACCGAAGGCTCGACGGCTCGACATTTAAAGGAAAAAGTGGGAGGCTCGATTTCAAAAGTCGGAAAAGATGTTCGGAACACTATTCACACAGGAAAAACCGTCAAAATACTGTTCATCCCGAGAAAATGTTAACCGAAGAATCAATTTAAACTCGATCGAGATCTGTTTCACTATTCATCGGTTACTGTTCACAGTTTACTATTTATCGGGTACTATTCATAAAAGTCGGGCCGGGCAGGATCGGATTATGTGACGGATTGCTGAATGTTTCGGGCCACGAAACGGGCCCAAAAGACTAGGTCGGCGGCTGGAAGGAAGGAACTTTGTCCCACATCGCCCATAAAGAGTTTTAGACTCCTAGGTCTCCTAGTATAAATATAGACGTTTGTACTAGGTTGAGATCATCCGAAATTAGAGTATTAAGAGCTTTAGCATTATAAGACTTATTAAAGCTTTTGGTATTATTCTTGTACTCCAAAATATTTTCTAATAAAATCATCTTTTCATCTTTTTGCATTTTCGGTCCTTTAGTTCTTTAAAATAGAATTTTCGGATCCCCATAAAATATAAGTTTTGACAGTGTGAGTTTCGGCTCTCACAGTTTGGCGCTGTCTGTGGGGACGAGAAATATTCTTAACTCTTAGAACGAGAGGATACAGAAAGAAGATGATGACCAGGAGAACCGACGACATTATCAACCAGCCGGCCGGAGCAGCCGCCACGGGAGCAGCCGGAACAGGAACAGCCGCCGTCGGTACATCCGCGGACGGAACAGGAGCAACTGCCGCCAGAACATCCGCGGCCGGAGCGATCGGAGCCGGAGATGCCGGAACCTCCGCCAACGCGCTAACCAGATTCGGAATACCGACCGAGGACCCAGTCATAACGGAAGTAGCCGGCACCGATCCATCCGCACTAGCCCATGACATCTCGGCAATCGGTGAGCTTAGAAACATGATAGCCGAACTTACAGAGCGTCAGAACAGGCAAGAAAGAGCGGCCACACAGGAGAGAGCAGCTTCCCAAGAGCTAGCACGCGGCCCCCGGACTTTCGGAGCAAGACACCTCGTTTTCACCCCGCGAGCGGATGCCTCGGGCAGGCATAATCCCGTCGGAACAAGGAGAGAACTATCGGCACCACCTCCTTTGCACCGAAAAAGCGCCACTAGGCGGACCGCCGAACAGCCGACCTCAACGGTGACCAACAGTGAAAATGGAGAAGACCCTGCAAACGGAGTCGGTCAAGAGGAGAGGGAGACTGACGACGAGGACAGAGACCGGACGGTAGACGAAGAAGAGCTCCTCTGGATAAGAGAGCAAGAGAAGGCGGAACGGGCAAACCGAGCAAATTGATCTATCCAGAGAAGCGAGATGGATGAACTCCGAGCTCGACTTGAACTCACCACGAGTCAAATGAAGGAGGTAAGGTCGCAAGTCCATAAAGCGACAAGTGCGCCCCCGGAGATTGACCGTGTCTTGGAGGAAACACAAAAGATCCCGTTCACCTCGAGGATCACAAGCGTTAGACTTTCTGACCCTGGGAAAATTCAATCCCTTCTACGACGGAACGACGGATCCAAATGCCCATATGACGGCCTTTCACATCGCGATGGGACAGGCTAGATTCAAACCCGAAGATAGGGATGCTAGATTCTGCCTTCTCTTCGTGGAGCATCTGAAGGGATCAGCCCTGTCGTGGTTCTCAAGACTGGCTAGAGACTCAATCAACGGTTTCGACCAATTGTCATCGGCTTTTCTAAAGAATTACTCGCTGTTCATAAGCCAGTCAACATCCGATGCGGATCTCTACTCGCTGTCACAAGGACCGGAAGAAAGCCTTCGAGAGTTTGTTGAAAGGTTTAAGGTGATCTTGTCCAAAATCGACGGCCTAAGCGACAGTGCCGCAATAAATGCCCTGAAGAAGTCCTTACTAAAGCCGTCCAGCTTCCAAAAGGAAATTACCATAAACCCGCGGGTAACCATTCAAGATGCTATCCACCGTGCTTCTAACTTCGTAATCTATGAGGAAGACATGAGGGTCCCGGCCGGAAAGCACCAATCCACAAAATTGGTCGCCAAAGGCACGGTGCAGCCTTCAAACGTTCCAAACAAGAGGAAGAGTAGGCGAAGCAGCAGAGACGAGGAACCCAAACCGGACGGAGCGCATAACTACCAAATAAACATGGAGAGGCCATCTGATGGGCACAACAGAGGGTCATGGAAGACGTGGACTCGACTGGGATACGACGAGAACGCCTTCTGTACCTTCTACAAGGCCAAGGGCCACTCGACTGAAAACTGCAGGACGATTGGAAGAAGGCTCATGGCGAGACTGTTAGCCAGAGAACTCGGGAACGGAATAACTATCGAAAGTCTCGGAGCGGCCGGAGAAGACGCGGGCACCCGGGGCGGACAATCCAATCAGGAACGTCTCGAAAAACCTGACGAGGAAACACCCAAATGGGGAAGGAGACCAAACGGAGACGACTCTACCGCAAACCGCAGAAGAATTCACATGATCATCGGAGGGTCCCAGTACCGTCGAGACACGGTGCCTTCCATAAAGGTGTTCTTGAGAAGAGGAGACAAAGTGTCTAACCTGCAGGAGCCGATCACCGAGACTGACGATCGGATCGCCTTTCACGAAAAAGACGCCGAAGGTCTCGACCAACCCCATGACGACCCATCGGTAGTGGAGCTAGACATCAACGACCATGACGTCTCTCGGGTCTTGATCGACACCGAAATTTCGGTAGACGTCATTTTTCGGGAGACGCTCCAAAGGATGAAGGTGGATCCATCGATGATAAAACCCAATCCAAGGTCACTGACCGGGTTCTCCGGCGAAGTCACAATGAAGGACGGGACAATCCAGCTCCCAGTTCACGCATGTGGAATCACGAAGATCGTTAACTTAACGGTGGCAAACCACCCCACGATTTATAACGTGACAATGGGACACCCGTGGATCAACTCAATGCGAGCGATCCCGTGGACTTATCATCTCTTTATAAAATTCCCGACACCGAGCGGAGTCAAGACGGTTTGGGGAAATCAGAAAGAGGCCCGGATCTGTTTTCTGGCAGAACAGAAGCTCCGGAATCCGACCATCCAGCAGAGAGAGAATCCGAAAAGAAAAAAGGAAGATGAAGTCCCCAAGTTGGGAAAGAAAATAAGCAAAACCGAGCAATTCGAAAAAACAGAGATTCCACCCACGGAAGCTGAATCCGACCAAGAAGAGACGAAAACTACCAAAGAAAAGACCACAGAAATCGCCGAAGCCGCAGCGGCCGGTTCCATGACGGAAACTTAGCCGTTTTCAACCCGTTAAACAAAACAAATAAAAAAATAAAAAAACAGAACTAAGGGTGACTTGATCCCTTTTCACGAAGGGTACGTAGGCAGCTCGCTTAAAAAACGAGTTCCGTTGCCCCCTTTCCTAAAAAAATGGGGGGGGGGGGAGTGGGTCCGTATATACATACTCCCAAATTTTTGAAAACAAATCAAGAGGATGGACATTGGGACTTAGCATCTCATAACACATCCGAAGCTTGAAAAGTTTCCCGAGAACACCAGTCCGACAAGCATCGGGACTTAGCATCTCGTAACTGGACCCGGAAAGCGAATGAATCCAGAAAAATCCGGGAAAAAGAACACCGACCAGTCAAGATACTGAAAATTTCTCCCAAATACTTAAGTCCTCCCCAACAAATCCGTATGTTGCTGGCCACAACAAGACTGTCCTTTCAAACCATGGTTCTTTCGACATCCCACAGTGGATAAGACTAGCGCGCTATACAAATTTCCGGATCAATATCCGAAGGGCGTAACCTGACATTCCGCGATCCTGCAGGAAGCGTTCAAGACGATGTTCTGTTTAGTTTATCTTCACTGACGCCTCGCATGGGCAAATACTGCGCAGCATAGGTCACGAAGTAAACTCGCCAAACCCAGCAAAGCGCCTGACATGGAAAGCTTGTCTAAGACATCTCAAGGACGCTGTATCAAACCGGGTCTGATGCGAGATCCTAAAAACGTTAAGTCGAAAGAGGGATTCGAACAAGCTTAACCCCCGCGACAACGAGAAACTGCACTTAACCCAGGGATTATCCGCAAAGGCGACCTGGTCAGAAGTTCGAGTGTTCGGAAAAACACTCCAACGCAATCAACTTCAAAGGGCCAGCCGTCTGTCCTTCGTAGAAAGACGGGCCAGCCGCCCTTCACTCTACAAAACGGGCCAGCCACCTGTCTTCCACAGAAAACAAGCCAGCCGCCCTTCACTCTGCAAAACGGGCCAGCCGCCCATCCTCCGTAGAGAGACGGACCTGCCGCCCAATTCTCCTTTATCAAGACTTTCGACCTGAAAACAAGCCTTTGTTCGGATTTAAAAGCAAAGCAAGCAAGAAGTCCAGAACAATCAAAGGTAGAGCAAGAGATAATAGAAAGACAAGATTATCTCCATAAAAGGAGATATCAAACGATCGAGTCCAACAGGCAAAGAAAATACAACAAAGGGTCGAGAGACCCAAACGCAACAGAAGCAGAAAATACAAGATAAAAAGGCCAAAGCCTAGTCGTAGTGGATAACAGGAGTGGCAACACCATCACCCAAAGCCTCAGCCTCGGGGACTGGTACAGGGAAACGGGAGAATAGACCAAGTAGCCATCGAGGACGGTAGCAGCCCGGTCGTAGGAGCCAACCCAACCTCCTCCTTTGAGTTGCTCCAACGAAGCCTCCAACTTGCCCTCCTCCTCCTCGACCTTGGACTTACCAGACTTAAAGTCCCGGACCAGACCAAGGTTCGAGCCGACCTCGGTCAGAGCGGTTTCGCCAAACTTAGCCTGACGCATCGGTGCAAGAGCTGCCTTAGCGCCCTGAATACTGGGACGGTACTTCTCCACCAACTCCCAACGGCAACGTTTCAGCGCCAGTTCCATCTTCCGCTCGGCCTCAGCAAGCGCCTCCTTGAGAGCCTTCTAAGACCTCTTCTCCGCATTCCTGAGCTTGATCTCCATGGCCTTAATCTTTCTATCCTTCTTCCGAGACTCCTTTTTTGAGGCCTCTAGGGCAGCCTGGGTCGCGTGAGCCCGAGTGGCAACCTGAATCAAAAGTAGAGCGAATGTCAGGAGAAACGAAAAACCAGTCTACATCAAAATAACTCGAAGAAGAAGGGAATTACCATCATGAGGCTGGAGGACAAGTCCCCATAAGCCGCTGAGCGGTCAAACGGCATGACAGAGGCCGGAGCCGACGCTCCGATGTAATCAGCGACCTTCGCAGACTCAACTGGATCTCCCCCCGCCGCCTTGCGGGCATCGAACATGAGACCGGGCTAAGACGCATTGGCCTTCCGAGCCGCCTTGCCCTTCCTCGGGCGATCCGGGCTGACGGAAGCTCCTTTCCCTTTATCAGCCACAGCGGCACAACCAGAACCCTGAGGAACGGCCCCTTCTTCCTCGGGCATTCCATCGCCCTCGAGATCAAACCCGGAAGGCAGAACAAAACCAGTCGCCGTGTCAAATTCGGCCGCCTCCCCGGATGGTCCAACTTCGCCGTATTTCTGTTGGCGATACATCCAAACGCCTTCCATGCCAGGGTATGTTGCCATCGGATCAGCGAAGTCGGGACCCTTTGGAGGAGAGTGCCCTTCCAGAATGTCTTTTGCGTCAAGAAAACGGGGCCAATGATCGGGACACTTCCAATCAATCCTCTTTTTAGCAACTTCAACAAAAACATCTTCAACTCCAGAAACTCGAGGAGCAAGAGGATCACAAACTGAGAGAAAAAAACAAGAAAAAGTGAGAAGTTATATGAAATGAAGTTGTGAAGAATGGAGCAAAGGAACACAAACTCTTTATAGGAGTGATTCATAAAAGACGAAATACTTACTTGGCACATTCCACTCGGTTCTGACCGGACCGCCATAATCGGGACTAACCGTTAGCGGACTGCAATTGCTCCGAATCCCGGTATAGAAGGACTTCACTTTCTTCCGAATATTAACCGAGCAAAAGAGATCTGCGGTAGAAGTCCTCCTCAAGGAAAAGTAATTCCGCATAAGATTGCCCTCCAGCTTGATTCCACATTCTGCGCAGCGGACCACAAGTCCCATCAAAGTTCTCATAGCAGAAGGAACAAGTTGTGAGATGACCCCCGGAAGAGGGAACCAAAGGAAAGCCTCGTAAAACAATGATTCGTACATCGCGAAATATCCCTTTGGCGCTTTATCCATCGTATCCCCATCTTTCGGGAGGCGAAACTTGATCCTGCCCGAAACTCGGAAGTCGTATCTGAGCTCGACCAATGAATCCTGATCACTGAGAGTGTGTCCGAGCTCGAACACCGCAGATATCTTCCTGTACCCTGTAGCAAGTCCAGGCTTCTTGAACCGCCAAGCGAAAATATCCTAGCCATAATATGCATTGGCTTCCCCAGGAGAACGGCATTTGGACTTCACCTCCGGGTGAACGAAGGCGGGCACCTCCGGGTGATCTGACCTAACTTCTTCTCCGAACATGGCCGAGTCGTCGCCTGCCTCTGGCCAAGCACGATGTTGTTTCGAAGGGACCGGAGATCGGGATGGCCATGCAGGCCACGCACCGTTGCCTTCCACATGTTGAGGAGGAGTCCAAACGCCACGTACGCCGCTAACCCGCGGCGAGACGCCATCAACACCGTCTCGAGGAGAGCCAGACGCCGCCTCTAAGACTCCTCCAGAGCCAAGTGCCCATCTTGACACGGCCACTACGCCAGCCGCTGATACACGAGTTTTAAACCCTTATTTCCTACTGCAAGTGCACAGCATACGAAGTAGTATTTAGGGGTCGATCCCACGAAGACCAGTTTTCACACTTTGATATATTGAGCTAAATCAAAAGCTAAGACAATTCAATATGTTTTTGGTTTTTGTAAGTAACAAGTAATGAAAGCGAAATCGGTTGTAAGATAATATTAAACAAGCGTTAGGTCAAGGAATATCGCAGGAGATTCAGAGCAACAGATTAAACAACTATTCAGGCAATGACTGAGCATAAATCTAGAACTTAAACACTAAGATAATATCAATCCACTCTCGTGGTACCAATATCTTTGTCTATCAACCTAGAAATCCTAGCTCTCGCTGGTACTAGAAATCGTAGACAAGCATTAAGGATAGGTTTAATATGTTCACAATTCTCAATACATCTGCTCTCGCAGGTAATGGTTAAATTGCTCACCAATGTTCTTTCTAGCAACCTAGCAACTCTCGCTGTCTAAGTTAAACCAAATTTCATAAGATCAAGTGATCAATTCGATCTAAGCATTAAGAACAACAAGGGTGAAGATATTGATTTGAATAGCCTATTTGTGTTTAACCCTAAAGCTCATGAATTCCTTTGGCAAACCTTAACCTAACTAAGAGGTCTACTCAGACATGATTAAAGAAGAAAACAAAGAGATTATAGAGTTCATAATAAAAGCTTGAATAGATAATGAAAGTTGAAAATAACTTAATAAGAACTTAAGTAATGCATAAATATAAATAATTGAAAGTAAAGCATAAATATAAAGACTAAAAGTAAAGCATAAATATAAAGACTGAAAGTAAAACTTGATTAAGCATAAAGATAAGAACTGAAAGTAAAGCATAAGATTAAAAGCATAAGATTAAAGCTTAAAAGAAACTTAACAAGAACTAGATAAAAGCATAAACATAAAACTTAAAACTAAAGAAGAAGCTATGCTTTGAAGCTAGAGAAGAGAGGAGGAAGAAGAAGGTGTGTTTTGAGAGTGATGTTGTGAGTCAATTATATAGGCCAAGGTGAAGGGGAGTAGGTGAAGCGGGGAACGGTCGTTCTTGGTGTAGAACGATCGTTCTCCTTGGTCGATCGAAGTAGGTGAAGTAGGTGAGCTTGGGAACGATCGTTCTAGGTGGAGAACGGTCGTTCCGTGCATGGTTGTTGGTGAAGTAGGTGAGACCGGGAACGGTCGTTCCTTGCATGGATCGGTCGTTCCTCTGCTTTGTCGGCAAGGTTGGTGAAATGGAGAACGATCGTTCCCTTGGGGGAACGGTCGTTCTTGTCTGGTCGTTCTTCTCAAAGAACGGTCGTTCTTCACTTTGTCCTTTTCTCGTGTTTTCCCGACTCGAACATCTCCGTAAACGCCAAACTCCTTCGGAACTCCATGAAATCTGTAAAAGACTCAAAAGAAAAGAAAAGACTCGAAAAACTAACGAAAGATGCAAATCAAAACTCAAACCGAATACTAAAAATGAATCAAAATACGTTAAAAACACATAATATCAGCCGCCCTCTTGGAGGCGCTCTTAGAGCCAGCCGCCCTATTGGAAGCACCCTTGGAGCCGGACGCCCTCTTGGAGGCATTCTCAGAGCCCGACGCCCTACACGCCGAACCTTCAATACCAGCCGCCCTCTTGGGCTCGCTCTCGATCCCGGCCGGCCGTTGCTGGATCTCTTCCCAGTCGGGCGCCCATTGAGGAATGTCGTCGAAACTGAGCGCCTCCTGAACATTGCTAGGGCCAGGCGCCCACTGAGGAACACCTTTGGGACCGGACGCCGCTTGTGGAATGGCATCCTCTCCAGCCGCCAACAGATCTTCCACAAGTACCGCGTCCTGCTCCGCATAGTAATCAAAATCAAACTGGCTATTCAGCATCGCATCGAAGTTAAGTTCGAAAGGAGAACCTAATTCATCAGCCATTTCTAAGGAGAACTTTCAAAAGGAAACTTGAAGAGAGAAGAGGAGTGTGAAGAAATAAGAGTGAAGCCACCCCTTTGATATAGCAAACATGGCGCGACCTCCCGTATGAACATGATGGGACTGTACTTACCTCTGATAAGACATTAAAATGGAGCAGACGAACGGAAAAACTCGTTGCCTTCTCGTTTCTATCAATCCCGATAAACTCTCCGCTCGGAGGTCGTTGCTCTGGACCACGGAATCAAAGAGCTGGGGGGCTACCTGTTCGGGTCAAAATCCCCTTCTCGGAGATTGACGGAACGAGAACTCAAGGTCAAGATCAAATGGAATTTATCCCGAGCACGGACAGAGCTAAGACCAGCCGCCCGAGATCCATCTAAGCATGGTCCGGCGGCTGGCCAAGACCCGTCCGAGCATGGCCCGGCGGCTGGGACAAGGCCAGCCGCCCGTGGTACGTCCGGAGCTTGGCTTGGCGGCTGGGACAAGGCCAGCCAACCGTGGTACTACCGGAGCAAGGCCCAGTGGCTGGGACAAGGCCAGCCGCCCGTGGTCCGTCCGGAGCATGGCCCGGTGGCTAGAACAAGGCCAGCCGCCCGTGGTCCGTGCGGAGCATGGCCCGGCGGCTGGGATAAGGCCAGCCGCCCGTGGTCCGTCCGGAGCATGGCCCGGCGGCTGGGACAAGGACAGTCGCCCGTGGTCCGTCTGAAGCATGACCTGGCGGCTGGGACAAGGCAGCCGCCCGTGGTCTGTCCAGCATGATCCGACGGCTGGGCTAAAACCAACCGCCCACGATCATCTCTTAGTCAAGATTCGTTATCCGTACAATGTCCAGCCGACCGTTCTTCAAGCATAACTCCATGCCCGGATCTATTCAAAGACTAGGGATTTGCACGTTCTGAGTCCAAAACGTCCACGAGTACTGTCCAAAAGCCCACGATCAACATTCAGCCGGTCATGGACCAGTCGCCCATACACACGAGCCAGAGAGTCGGCTGCTGGCCATTAACACTAAAACCGGTGGCTGGAAGTTTGAGGAAAGAACGGGCGGCTCAATCTCAAAAGTCGTAAAATGTTTGGAACACTATTCACGCGAGAAAAACCGTCAAAGTACTATTCATCTCTGGACGAAGTAAACCGAAGAATCGAATTAAGCTTAATCGAGATCCGAATTACTATTCTTTGGTTATTGTTCATTAAAAAGATAATAAATAAAAGACGGGACTGACATGGGTCAAAACATGCACGTGGATCTCAGAAGATTTCGGGCAAGACTTCGGGCCCTAAAGATTAGGTCGGCGGTTGGGGAAAAAGAACAAGGTCCCACATCAAAAATATGTAGTCTTAGCACCCTAGGAACATTAGTTTATATATGTATGCTTGTGTAAGGGTTAAAGGCATCCCAAATCCGAGTACTAAGAGCTTTAGCAATATAAGACTTTTCAGCTTTTGCTAATTATTCTTTTACTTTCGGAAAATATCAATAAAATATCTCTTTTTGCATTTTCGGTCCTTTAGTTCTTTAAAATAGAATTTTTGAGCCCCTATAAAATATAAGTTTTGACATTGTGAGTTTCGGCTCTCACAGTTTGGAGCCGTCTGTGGGGACAAGAAATATTCTTAACTGTTAGAACGAGAGGATACAGAAAGAATACGATGACCAGAAGAACCGACGACATCATCAACCAGTCGCCCGGAGCAGCTCCCGGAGGAGCAAGTTCTTTTAACATTTTATGGAATTTAACGATATTACCTAGACTTTCCCAGTTCCTTCCGTTTTCTTTTCTGTAATGCAAATAATTTTTATTCTTCTTTTTTCTTTCTTTTTCTTTTTTTTTTTTTTTTTTATATATATCGGAGAATGGAACCGGTTAGTCTCTAAGATCTGCATCAAAAGAACATCAACAATGTAAGCTTATTTCTTGAATGTGAATAAAACCTTCTACCCTTTAAAAGTTCACCCTCTTTTGAAACGAAAATTTTCAATGAATATGTTCAAAGAGAGAGATCACATTTCTAGACACATCCCATGAGTTTAATCAGAAAGAGACCACCTATCTAGACACAATCCTAAAGAAAAGTTGTGTCGGTCCGTATACTCCATAGTTTTTGCACATGAATGCAATGACAGTAAACGAAGAAAAGTGGGTTTCAACATGGAAATGGTAAGGGTGTGGTACTAGACTAAGGATAAGTCTAGCCATTTGGAGTTAGCAAAGATTGGTAAAAATTGATGCAAAGAAAACTCCAAATGTAAAATCCAATACATGATTATCAACCCCCTAAGTGAGATAAATTAAGTCCATATTAAGTTCCGATAATTCGATTAAGTTCAGATGATTTGAGAAATTCACTAGATGATCAAGTTATGGATTTTTCTGCATTTCCAAACTATCCTCAAACAATGCTAAACAGTCTTAAGGCAATGACATCGAACATGTTGCAATTCCAAAAAGTTTTAACAAAATCACACACTGTTTTGACTCGATAAAAATATTTTTTTTTTTTTTTTTTTTAGTTTTTGAAAATCTAAACACACCAAAATAAAACATAAGAAGTAAACATCAATAAAACACAATGTTAGTACACAAATAAATCCCTCCCCCAGACTTGTTTTTAACCGTCCCGGTTGAAACAAAACTGAAAGAGAAACCCGTAAAATAAAATAAAAGTAGCATAAAATAAAAATGGATATAACAAGGGTGATAGAAATAACCACAGCTCAGTGGTCGCTGGTGGAGCTATCGGTGCTGCTCTCTATCCGCTCAACCGATCAACACTTAATAAAAACCTGCAAAAACAATCTAAAACAAAACAAGAAACGTAAATAGAATAAGAAAAAACTTCACGCTATTTTACATGTTACCTGGTGGGTTGCCTCCCACGAAAGCGCTTGTTTTACTTCGCTAAGCTTGACGTTGGTGCCATGTATCAGTGAGGCTTGGTTTGGGAGCTTGCTCCAAAACAGGCTCCGAAATCAGACATCCTTATGTTCAGAACTCTACTCAGCATTCCATTCACAACACCAATATCCTTCTCTTTCAACTCTGATGGAAGAATAGCTCTAACTGTAGAGAAAGGTTTAGGACGACCTTTGCACTTGACCTTGTAGTCAACCGAGTTTCCATCATATCCTTGAGGGATCAAAGTCATTTGAGGACCTCCCGTAATCTTTTTGTACGGCACATTTTCTTGAGTTTTTGCCTCCTCCCTAAATTTCCCGGGTGGTGGAGCAGGTGCTTGCGGAATTGGAGCGGGTGCTTCCTCTTTATCCACTGCTGAGATGCAAGAGGAGCGTGTGGTTGTTCCTATGGGAACAGCTTCGTAGAAGACATTCTTGTCAATCTTGGAAAAGCAGACTTGCCTATTCGGCATATCGATGATTGCACCCACTGTAGCCATGAATGGTCTTCCAAGAAGTAAGGGCGTGCCATAACCTCCTCTCATCTCCAAAACTTGAAAATCAGTTGGAACTAGGCAATCCCCTATTCGGACAGGTAGATCGTGAATGCTGCCAGACGATGTTGTTGAGGAGGTGTTTGCAAATTGAAGAGTCATATGGCTAGGTTTTACCTCATAAGTTTTCAGCTTCTCTGCAATCGCCTTTGACATGAGATTAACAGTAGACCCGGAATCACAAAGAGCGTCCTTGAATTCCATTCCAGCAATCGAGCATGGGACCAAGAATTTTCCCGGATCTTCAACTTTAGGCAATACCCTCAATGCTTGTGGTGTACTCCTTGCTTCTACAAAGGCTGCCTTAATCTCCTTCTGATCTCTAGGTGGAACTGGGTAGGGCACCTTAGGATATAAACCCTTGCTGGAAGATTTTCTGCGGGTTTGGTGGGAGCATCTCGGGGGAGCATGTGCTCTGGGGTAACGAGCAGGTGCTCTATCGCCACTCCTTTTCCTTTTGCCGATTTTGAAGTTGAGGTCGCGGTATGGTGGAGCGTCTTTCCGCTTCTCAATTCAATGGCGTTGATGAAATCCCTCCTTGGTGTTTCAGCCCTTCCAGGCAGAGTTCCTGGTGTCCTCTTGATAGCCTCAGCCGTCTGTGCAATCTGAACGTCGAGCTGCTTCATATGAATCCATACAGCTTCATATTTTTCATTGAGGTCCACGTACATTGTATCAACCTTAGCATTGATCTCAGATGCTGCCTTTTGCTGACTCGCCAGTAGTTGTTGCATCATGTTCTTCAGCTCGTCTTGGTCGTTAGATGCATGAGCTTGAAAGCTCTGATTCTTCACATAGTCTTCATTCACATAGTTAACCTCTGCGTTAGTACCTTGTGTCCTCTTAACTGATTCAGCGGTTTGTGCAATCTGAGTGTCAAGCTGCTTCAAGTGAGTCCGTACAGCCTCATACTTCCCATTAAGATCAACATACATAGTGCCAACTTTGGAGTTGATCTCTGCTGCCGCCTTTTGTTGACTCGCCATCATCTGCTGCATCATGTTCTTCAGCTCGTCTTGGGAGCCGGTTGCTGAATATGAAGGCTGTGAGTTTGTGAAAGACTGGGGCTGCGAGTTCGTGAAAGGCTGCCTTGGCTGATTCCCTCCTTGGAAAAGGTTCTGATTAGGAACGAATGGCCGGTTCTGGTAGTTGTTGGGGTAGTTCTTCTGATAGCCCATCTGTGGCTGATTTCCTCCTTGCTTAGGATATACCTGATCCTGCGGATTCTCCACATTGGTGCTCCTGTAGGACAGGTTTGGATGAGTGTTGAAGCCTTGGTTGTTGAAACCGCGGTTCTGCCCGAAACTCTGTCCCGTCACATAATTAACCTCCATCTGATCATTCCCGGTTTCTTCCTCGTAGGCTTGAGCGATAGGTGCTTCCCCATTCTCGTCCACAAAGTGGACTGACTTCTGGTTCTTTTTTAGCAAAAGGTTAACCATGGCCGCGAGCTCATCAATCTTCTTGGAGTCCACACTGTTGACCTTCTTCCTGTCGTACTCCGGGCTTTTGTTGCTGGAACTTGCGGCTAGGTTCTCGATCAGCTCCAGGGCTCCTTCCTTTGACTTAGTGTAGAAGTCACCATTACTAGCTGCGTTCAGGGCATTTCTGTAGTCCCAATCTACTCCGTCATAGAAGGTGCTGAGCAGCTGCTCGTCACTAAACCCGTGGTGAGGGCACTCGCGCTTGTACTCCTTAAACCGCTCCCATGCTTCATTGAAGGATTCGCCGGACTGTTGCTCGAATGAGGAGATCTTGTTCCTCAAGGCTGCGGTCTTGGACTTCGTGTAGAACTTATCCAAGAAGGCTGCTCGTGCACTAGCCCAAGTCGGTAGAGAGCCTGGTGGTAAAGATTTTAACCACCGTGATGCTTTTCCCGAAAGAGAGAATGGGAAAAGCTTGCACTTCAGGAAATCTGGATGCACACCATTGGAGCCGGTCGTGCTACAGATCTCTTCAAAGTTCTCGATGTGATCCATCGGAATCTCAACAGGCAGACAGTGGAACAGGTGTTGCTTCACGAGGCCGATCATTTGAGGTTTGATTTCGTAATCTTGCCTCTGGATGGTCGGGGTAACGATCGCAGATCGATCCTGATAGTATGTGTGAGCCGCATCTTTGTCTCCGAAGGCAGGTAGTGCAATGAGTTGCCTCTCCTGTTGCATGCGAAGCTGCTCCATGGCTGTCTGAAGTTGTAGCAGCTGAGCTGCGATGTCTGCTTGTCCGCCCATATCTGAGTTGGCGGTGTCAGTTGTTTCTGGTTCCAGAACAGGTGTGTTACGTCTCTGCCTGTTCCCTCGTTCTGCTCTTGCTAACTCTTCGTTTGATAAGCTAACAAGATCCTCGTTGTTTCTGCTCCTTGTGCTCCTTGGGGACATGCACCTGAAACACAAAAACAAAGAAGAAAAGAAAACGAGTTCAGTAAAGTTCTTAGTCTGATAATTTAACCGTAAACCAAAGATGAAAAATTTGGTCCCCGGCAACGGCGCCAAAAACTTGGTACAAGAGTTTTAAACCCTTATTTCCTACTGCAAGTGCACAGCATACGAAGTAGTATTTAGGGGTCGATCCCACGAAGACCAGTTTTCACACTTTGATATATTGAGCTAAATCAAAAGCTAAGACAATTCAATATGTTTTTGGTTTTTGTAAGTAACAAGTAATGAAAGCGAAATCGGTTGTAAGATAATATTAAACAAGCGTTAGGTCAAGGAATATCGCAGGAGATTCAGAGCAACGGATTAAACAACTATTCAGGCAATGATTGAGCATAAATCTAGAACTTAAACACTAAGATAATATCAATCCACTCTCGTGGTACCAATATCTTTGTCTATCAACTAGAAATCCTAGCTCTCGCTGGTACTAGAAATCGTAGACAAGCATTAAGGATAGGTTTAATATGTTCACAATTCTCAATACATCTGCTCTCGCAGGTAATGGTTAAATTGCTCACCAATGTTCTTTCTAGCAACCTAGCAACTCTCGCTGTCTAAGTTAAACCAAATTTCATAAGATCAAGTGATCAATTCGATCTAAGCATTAAGAACAACAAGGGTGAAGATATTGATTTGAATAGCCTATTTGTGTTTAACCCTAAAGCTCATGAATTCCTTTGGCAAACCTTAACCTAACTAAGAGGTCTACTCAGACATGATTAAAGAAGAAAACAAAGAGATTATAGAGTTCATAATAAAAGCTTGAATAGATAATGAAAGTTGAAAATAACCTAATAAGAACTTAAGTAATGCATAAATATAAATAACTGAAAGTAAAGCATAATATAAAGACTAAAAGTAAAGCATAAATATAAAGACTGAAAGTAAAACTTGATTAAGCATAAAGATAAGAACTGAAAGTAAAGCATAAGATTAAAAGCATAAGATTAAAGCTTAAAAGAAACTTAACAAGAACTAGATAAAAGCATAAACATAAAACTTAAAACTAAAGAAGAAGCTATGCTTTGAAGCTAGAGAAGAGAGGAGGAAGAAGAAGGTGTGTTTTGAGAGTGATGTTGTGAGTCCATTATATAGGCCAAGGTGAAGGGGAGTAGGTGAAGCGGGGAACGGTCGTTCTTGGTGTAGAACGATCGTTCTCCTTGGTCGATCGAAGTAGGTGAAGTAGGTGAGCTTGTGAACGATCGTTCTAGGTGGAGAACGGTCATTCCGTGCATGGTTGTTGGTGAAGTAGGTGAGACCGGGAACGGTCGTTCCTTGCATGGATCGGTCGTTCCTCTGCTTTGTCGGCAAGGTTGGTGAAATGGAGAACGATCGTTCCCTTGGGGGAACGGTCGTTCTTGTCTGGTCGTTCTTCTCAAAGAACGGTCGTTCTTCACTTTGTCCTTTTCTCGTGTTTTCCCGACTCGAACATCTCCGTAAACGCCAAACTCCTTCGGAACTCCATGAAATCTGTAAAAGACTCAAAACAAAAGAAAAGACTCGAAAAACTAACGAAAGATGCAAATCAAAACTCAAACCGAATACTAAAAATGAATCAAAATACGTTAAAAACACATAATATCAGCCGCCCTCTTGGAGGCGCTCTTAGAGCCAGCCGCCCTATTGGAAGCACCCTTGGAGCCGAACGCCCTCTTGGAGGCATTCTCAGAGCCCGACGCCCTACACGCCGAACCTTCAATACCAGCCGCCCTCTTGGGCTCGCTCTCGATCCCGGCCGGCCATTGCTGGATCTCTTCCCAGTCGGGCGCCCATTGAGGAACGTCGTCGAAACTGAGCGCCTCCTGAACATTGCTAGGGCCAGGCGCCCACTGTGGAACACCTTTGGGACCGGATGCCGCTTGTGGAATGGCATCCTCTCCAGCCGCCAACAGATCTTCCACAAGTACCGCGTCCTGCTCCGCATAGTAATCAAAATCAAACTGGCTATTCAGCATCGCATCGAAGTTAAGTTCGAAAGGAGAACTTTCAAAAGGAAACTTGAAGAGAGAAGAGGAGTGTGAAGAAATAAGAGTGAAGCCACCCCTTTG